>JWJA01004630.1:0-23828 GCA_000812885.1 Lanzia echinophila
AAACACTGACACTTACCTGTGTGCTATTCTTTCATCAATTCTCACAGATCGTATGTCATTTCCCAACTGCTGGTGCGAAGATCGATTATTGTGGCAACCAAAACGGTGGATTCAGGCTAGCAAGGAGAAATCTCAAAGTCCCGAGGACGAGGAACTTTGGACACCACCAAAAGGATCATTCCTACCCTGGGCCGATGGGCCTCGAGGCTGTCCGGGCAAGAAGTTCTCCCAGGTCGAGTTCGTCGCGGTGATTTCAATTCTCCTTCGCGATCACCGTGTCAAAATTGTGAAGGAAGGTAATGAGAGTGATGAAGAAGCTCAAGCAAGAGTCCAGGGTGTTGTGGATGATAGCGCGATGGTTTTATTGTTACAAATGTTGAAGCCGGAGAAGGTTGCGCTGAGATGGGCTCGGGTGTAGGTTGAAAGGCAACAATATGGTTCTTTCGAACATTAGAATGAATTGAGGCTGCGAGATCTGATAATCTGACGCTTCCAAATGGCCCTATTACTACTTGAACTTAGTTAACATTCACTTTTTCTCACCTCACCCCATTGCTCTTTTTTTCTAGTACTTTTTTTGGTCGTTAAAATATGGTTTTCTAGTATTGAAAGAAGTATTTAGTAGGCGTTATAATTCTAGTACCCTTTGTTAGTACTATAAAGGTCATTTTACTAATAATCAATTGATCCTAACTCTAGCCTAGCTGACCTGACCAGCTTAGCCGGCTTAGTAATATACCTGCCACCCCCAGTACCAAAAGAGCGTCAGATTACAGTGTGATTTCAAGACAACACACCAAAAATAATATAATATTCAAAGCTACACACGAGATTACGACTCTGCTTCCTGTGAATCTAGAGCTAAGTGTGTTCTATGCATCTTGAAGTATAGAAACTCGTCAACCTAATGAGAATCAATAACAATTGGACTAGCATTAACGAACCCAATTTTATAGCTCCTACTTGGTAGCTGTGGCCGTAGGCTTGTTGAAAACCCCGGCAAAAAACGATTCAATACCATCAAAATCTTCTAGTGATGTAACCATTGAGACATACTGATCCGGTCGGATGATAAGAACGGCACCGTGATTAACATCAATGCCTAAGCTCTGGTAAACATGTCCATGACCATAATTATAGCTTTCATCATCAACAAATACCTTGTTAACATCTATTACGGTTAGCGAGTTATAAATACAACATAATAGTGGTTTATATACCTGTCATTCGCCATTTTCCCGAAATTGGAGTGAAGACATCTGGTATGGGGATGTCGGAATCCTCAAAATCAATCCTGTTCCCTGGTATGATGAGGATAGCTTCAATAATTGCATCTATATCCAGTTCGGGGAGAGTGAAGGAGGTGATTGGAGAGCTTGACGATAACAGAAGTTTCCCCAGTACTTCCAGTTTTCTTTTTGCAGACTCTGAGTGGGTTACATCACCAGCAAATACCATAATCCTCCATCGACCATCGGAGGAAAGCACCTTAGACAGTTGAATGGCGCGAGCATCAGATAATCGGACTGCCTGTACGCTTGGAAATCGCATCCCTACCGTCACACCCCATGCTAAGCTTTGAGTGCTTCCATTGGAATTGATCACCATAGAGTCGGAGTATCGCGTTGAAACACCCGCAGCATAGTTTGCAGATTTGATAAAATAGTTGCTGTAGGTTTCCATGGCGGCTGAGTTTCCGTCGGCTGAGTCCGACTTGAGCATCGATGTAATCTCTCGGTCAAACTCAATCAATTCCGCGGCAACAGGACCACGTTCGGAATCATACGTTTTAAGTAGCTCCGGGCTTGACAGTCCCTTTAAAACGGTGGCGAGTTTCCAGGCTAAATTGTAGCCATCGGCAAGACTCAGATTCATTCCTTGACCTGCCTTTGGAGAATGGGTGTGGGATGCATCTCCAGCAAGGAAGATCAGATTATCTTTGCTGAAAGACTCAACAAGGCGTTGGCCAATCGAATAAGCTGACCACCATGATGTCTCCGCAAAATCCATATCGTATTGAGAGAATATCTTTCTAGCTGCAGCATGCAAGTCTTCCAACTTGACACTCTTTGGAGAGGTCCCTGGCGGGAGTTGGATATAAAATCGCACTTTCGAGCCCCCTTCTCTTGGTATTATGATCAGATTACCCGCTGTTGATCGAATTGTCGACTTTTTTCGAATATCCGGAAAGTTTGTGAGGGGATATATGTCCATGACCCCCCAGACAGAATCACTAGTATCTCCAATCATTTGGTATCCCAAGCTTGTTCGTACAGCACTGTGAGCGCCATCAGACCCCTTATAGTCGTTAGTGCGGTGACCCATCCCAGTTCAGCCGTCTATCGAACATACTATCAGATACTTCGACTGCCACGTTATCTCCTCTCCGTTGTTTGGGTTCTCTGATATTGCCGTCACGGGGTATGCTCCAGGATCATTCGCCGTACTCCTGTCAATCTGAACCATCTTGATCATCGCATTATAATCGACATTTCTACCAGATAGCTTCACAATATCCTTCAAAAGGAGAGCATTGAGGTGCGCTTGATTCATGATGACATGGTGTTTCCACGACATTCCCGGGAGGACATCCGGTGTACGGCGTGTCCTTTGAAGAATCCCATTCTCTGTTGCTGTCCAAAATACGACTTCGTTCACCCAATATGCATCCTTCGTAAGTTCTTGATCGAGGCCAAAGCTTTCAAATATCTCCACGGTGCGACATGATACTCCATCAGCTTGACCAATTTGTAAAGGCCCATCTCTCTTCTCGATTATTCGGAAATCAATTCCCATGTGTGCGAGCCATAGTGCTGAACAAAGACCCGCAGATCCGGATCCACATATCAGAACGTCGGTTTTGATAATTGGCATTGCGGGGTAAATAAAGTAATGCAAGCCGCGAGAATTAAGGCGCAGGAAATTATGTTGATAAAAAGCAAAGCTCAATCAAGGATATATATATATGATATTATCAAACAAACCATATACGCCAAATCTTTTCGTATCATAGCATTTGGGCTCAGGTCATTATGGATTGTGAGCGTTGTGAGGTTGGTGTAGAGGTAGTACTACTGTACTTGATGCTTATCGCCTCGGCCTAGACTGCAGCGTAAGCCACAGAAAGGCTTACAACCTAACTCAATGTTTTGAAAATTGTGGCTTACACATATATGGTAATGGCAACGAGGAGATATGACTTCGGGGCTTTCAAGGCTTCGGTCGCGTTAATTCATGATCTCGTAACCACTAATGATCCTAGGTAGTAGATATCAGATCAAGTACCAGGGAACGGGCCGCTGATGGGTTACGCATTCGGTCGGTAGTTATAGCTCAAAATTTGCGTCTCTATTTTTAACTATCTTAAACGGAGGGCTCAATTCAACATATGTAAATCTGTCACAACTGTCTACTTTCAAAATGTGGTTGTACCCGGATGTTCTCGTCGATTAACTCGTACGATCAGTTCTCATGGTATTTTTATCAACAGTACTATTCACCTGCAGCTACTGGATATCAATCAACCAGGCAATCCTAGTTCCCGTGTACCTTTAGGGAATTTGAAGTCATCTCAATCATCGTGTTGCACCACCTTCACAATAATTCCCTTTGAATCTCTTCTCGGCACCCCAATAATAACGTCCCTCACCATATCAATGTCGCGTTCCCGAAGAACTCCTCCAACATCAAAATTGAATCTCCGAAATGTCTTCGCAATGATGAGATACATCTCGGCCCAAGCAAGATTAATGCCCACACATGACCTAGATCCCCGAGAAAATGGTACTAGATTTCGTTGAAGTGAGCGGGATGTATCGCCGAGCCATCTCTCAGGTATAAACGACTTAGCATCGGGAAACACATCTTCATTCTCGTGGATGAGAAGGTTTGTCATGTGCACTACTGTTCTCGGAGGAATAGCCTGTCCTTTATACATCAGCGTTTTCTTCGGGAAAGCTCGAGCTATTCGATGGGAGACGGTAGGAATAATCCTCAATCCTTCTTGAAGAACTGCAGTCAGATATGGTAGGCCCTCAAGCTGTTGTAAGTCCGGATGAGAATCGCGATGAGGCATCACCGTTCTTAATTCATGAAATAGTCTTTGCTGTACGGAATGATTGGCAGCTATGTGGTATGCAAGATTGCTAATGAGATACGACCTAGAAATCATAAATACCAATTGCGTTTAAGGTGGACTTAGGAGTACCTACGATGTTCCTAATCCTGCAGTTACCAAGCTAAAGGCTTCGTCACGAAGACGGTCTCTTGACATTTCTGCATGCGGAAGTCTACTCTGAAGAAGTTCATGGAAGACAGTTCTATGGCCCGAGTTCATATAAGCTATGTCTTTCTGGTTTCGAATATCTTCTACTTGTTGCGCAAGACTCTGGAGTTCGCTGGGTCAGTCAGGATTATCACTGTAGGTAGACTTCAAACTCACTTCGCGTATTTCAAAAAGGTCCGGCATTGGTGGGTTCAAGATTCGCATTATCCAATCCTGAAGTTGTTTTAGTCGATTGTAAACTTTACCTCCCCCGTCAGGATCGGACTTACTGGAAGCCTGTCCATCAATCCTATTAACCAAGGTATTTGTATGTTCTAATCAAACAGTTAGTATAACAAGCCTACAAATGTTACAAATGGACATACCAAAAGGCTAACCTCAAGGGAGGAATCGATATCATCAAAAAACTTACGACCAAAGTCGGGCTTCATGACTGTCTGTGAGTCTTTGGAGAAACAATATTCATTCATGATATCTAATGTCAACGCCGCGAAACAATACTTCAGGTTTATCGACTCTCCGGTCTTACTTGCATCATCAAATCTTTCGCAGAGTTTGTCAATGGTGTTGTGTAAGAATGGGGCTAAGTCCAGCATGGATCGCTTCGAAAAGAACGGATTCAAGGCACCTCGACGGATTCGATGGACATGATGATCTACTGTTCCTATAGCCTTTTGCACTATTTAGCGTTGATCTAGTGAAGAGTGAGGCGTAGAGAGTCTCACTGCAGGATATGGTCCAAAGGCATTGGCAACTTTGTAAGGCTTCTCGGTCTCTCCATTGGTAACGTTGAATATCTCATCGTAGTAGGTGGCATCGTTAAAATGTAGTTCGTCTGGATTCAATCGGATCACGGGCCCATATTTTGCATGGAGTTCTCCGAGCTTAAAGGTATACTGACCACCGAGAATCAGGTCATAGTACCATTCGTAACAATAGGTTGCTGCTGCCAGCTTTGGGCCCGGAAATTTTGCGAGTGGGTGGAAAAAGAGCCTGTAAATCAGGTATATTGCATAGATGATGGAGATTGACAGAAACAAGACGATCAACTTGACGAAATCCATATTTAATATTGATAAAATACAACTAGAACTGGTGGGGTTTTTGTATCGCAGCCAAAATAAGTAGAAGCTTGTCAAAAGAATCAATTTGAAAGGTTATGTGCCGTATTTAAACAATGTTATGTTGCTGGTCACCGCATTACTTCCATGGAGGCATGGAAACGAACAAAATGAGACACCCAACATGACGGACACATGAATCAGAAAACTCGATATTTCTCATCCAATCCTTTTCGAAGCCAACAGTGTGATCAAGTAGCCCTTACCACAGCAAGTTGCTATACCCTCGTGGATTAGTCGTGTTATAAGCATAATCACGGCACAACCCTATCTAAAGACCCCACGTTTGTTTTGAGTAATATTAGTAAATTCGCTCATGTTCGACTATCAACATTTCCATCGCTGATTCGTAGTATGATATATTGCAGCTCTAAGGCTTCCATGTAATTGGTTTTTACTTGTTAATGAGTAATGATGTTGGAAGTAGAGAGGCACTAAGATTAATGTTAGAATTTAATCTCAAAGCCAGACGAGGCATGAATGATCGTAATACAGTAGTGTGGTAGTCTAACTTGTCTATTAGTGAGAATCTACTTGAGTATTTTGTAACAACAGTTGGGAGGCAGTAATCTAAATCTGAGCATTGTCAGTAGAGAATGGGATGTTCAAATATTATTTGATAATTCAACAGTTTCCAACAGTTGATTGTTTAAGTTTTATTTAAAGCTTCAAATCTTGGAGTACCATTGAGGTTGAAACTTTCTTGGTCGGCTGGCTGCGCCAGCCGCGTTCCTGACCATTAACATTTATCTACTTCTGGGAGTCAGCCAAAAAAATGTTAGCCGCACGCCACACGCCGTTGCCAGGATCTCAGTCCCAGTTCATGTCGGGATGAAGATTTTATCTCATCACGCTTGCGTACGTTAGCACCTGTAGCATATCACTGCAACTGTAGGAAAACCCGAAATTGCACTGCCTCCGTATGTTCCTTTCCACGCTTGATATTACTATCGTTAGCACCCCCTTGGCTTCCGTCACAAACGAAGTAGAAGTATTTGAAAAGAACACACAGATCAATTAGAGTTAAATATTGACATCCTTTAGTCCTTGGCATCTAAATTATATCTCAATCCGACGATACACTCAGAGAAATTAATAATCATCGTTTGGGCAAAACTCAGTGATATTTTTGGCCGAAAGCTTGTTAAAAGCTGCCATTGTCTTATTCTTGGGATTTTCGCAAGCGTGCGCAGATTCTGAAACAAAACTCCATCTGCAGGTGCGGTCCTGGTTATGTCCTGCTTATCAAACTTCTTTCAAGCCCATTTTCAAATGATATTAATTCCGAACTTTCTAAGAAATGGGTAAAATACAGTAAGAAGAAACTTTGGCTTGCAAATAACTGCATTTGCGGTGTCATGGAACTCTCTTTGTGTGCGTATCAAAGCTCATATATCTTCTAGTGTTACAGTGGGCTGATATGCTGGTTATATCATTTCTTGTCTTTCCTGCAGACACAATATCACAAAGTTTAACACTTATGATACAAAATATACAGCCATATGTATCGGAACATATAACTAATCCTCAATGATCAATAGCCTACTGAAATATTTGAATTTCTTCAATGCTGGGAATATGTAAGGCATGTCTGCCTGGCGACATTCAAAATCTGCAATCACATGACAAGCAGTATTTACGATGGATGAAGCTAGAGCACGAAAGGTTTGTCTCAAGCAAACAAGACGCTCTATATGTGGATTGGAAGAAGTATTCAACACAACTAATAAATTATCTGACGAGTACGAGTCAGAATATATAATGCGAGATGGGAAATTGTATATTGATCGGTTCATTGAAGCGAAATACATGAATGAGAAGTTGGTTGCAAGCCAATTAAAACAGCACTCTTCTATCAGAAAGTTCTGTCACGGTATTCCATTGGCTTTGACGATATCTGCTTCCGGGGTTCTTGATACCTTACAATTTGTTGAGGACAAATTTGCGAACGGAGCTTTGGCATCGGACGAAGTAGAAATTGAGGTTCATGTGAGCGGTGTGAACTTTATGGACTGCCTGATTGCGCTGGGGGGACGGGTCAAGCTGCTATCCAAATTGCCCAGCTATCCAGGGCCAATATTTTTGCAACGGTGGGATCTAACGAGAAGAGACAATTACTTATGGATCTCTATGGGATTCCGAAAAACCAGATTTTCTGCAGCAGAGATAGCACCTTTACCGGGGGTCTCAAGAGAATGCTGAAAGAACGAGGCGGTGTCGATATTGTCTCGAATTCCCTCAGTGGCAGCGCACTCGTTTAAGAGCAGGTTGCGAAGGAAGAAAAGGCTGGAAGGGCGGCTGTGGGGGCGGGGGAACATGATTCTGCCTGTATACACCGCCCAAATAGTTAATAATACATACCGTAACTTAGTTAGGTAGTACTTGGCATTTCAGATAGTTTCACGATAATCAGTCATCACTTATAACACATGTTAATTTTCCTCCTTTTAACACGTGTACGTGTCTCCTCAACTGTATCACAAAGCCCTACAGAAATTTTAGTCAAGCGCGATAACTGGGATTGGCCAATGCGATGGATTGCAGATTAGATTGCGGGCGTTCTGCGTAACTACTACAATCGGGTGCACGTATTCCGTAATCTAGATTTCATGTTGGAATGTGCTGTGCTTACCCTCAACGTAAGAAAAACATCACAATCAAGAAAGTTATGAGCGTGGCATCCTGAAGCCTGTAGGACTGGGCTTTACCACGCAATTACGAGGCTGATAGATATAGTGTATACGAACGAGTAAGCGTATAGTTAATCTGCGCGACAGTTTCTCCCTACGCTGTAGAGATCCTATCAGTTCGAGTGATTGACCAACTGAACCACAAACAGCATTTTCGCGACTTGGAATGCATCAGCACATCCCGTTAAATCAATCAATTAAATCTATCTCCAATGGCTGAACTTGTGGAAAATAGAGCTATTCTTCAGCTTCGTCACTCTACTGACATGCCAAGTCCTCACGTGGTCGATGACCATCTCAGCGAAACCTCATCAGACCCGCTCGACAAACAGCATCTTCCGAAGTCGCAACTCTCGTTCGCCGAAAAGAAGAGCTTGCTTTTCCTGTGTGTACTATACTTCATTCACGCACTTCCGCTTCAGTTCTCATGGCTCACTATGCCCATCCTGCTTCGGCAGCAAGTCAGCTACAGTACGCTTGCTACATTCCTGGTTTCTCAATATCCGTACAGCTGGAAGGTAGTATGGAGCCCCCTTGTTGATGGATTTCATCTTCCATGGATGGGTCGCAGGAAGACGTGGATTGTGCCATCTTTATTAGCGGCATGTGTCGCCATCATTTGGCTCGCATTCAACCAAGATCACCTTATCACGGAGGTAGCAGCGGGCAGGTCGTTCGCAATGGTATGGGTGATGTTGGCTTGGTTCATGATCATGTTTCTTTGTGCAAATGTTCGAATAGCACTGGACTCATGGTCTATAGATCTTCTCTCCGCCCAGAATGTTCATTGGGCATCTCCGATTACCACATTAGGGGAGACCCTCGCCAGTCTTGTCTCCTTCAATACATTCTTAGGGGTGGCATCCTTCACTTCTCGAAAAGATGAAACCGGCAAGGAAGAGCCGGCTAGTACGCGAGTCTTCTTCGGGTCTTCAGCATTGGCCTTCCTTATCACCGGTGTACTGTTACTGCTAGGTACAAGAGAACATGATAAAGCACAGAAGACACAAACTGTCGGGAAAGCTTATGCTGTCATGTGGAATATTTTGAAACTCCGCCATGTTTGGTTATTAATGTTGGTCCATGTAGCATCCATGGTTGGATTTATAACCAATGACACCATTACTGTTCTCCAATTTGTCAAAAACAATTTTGATGATTTCGAACTCGCCGGTCTCGCCACCGCTGCTCTTCCCTTTGCCATCATAGGCGGTTTCATAGTCGCAAAAGCCTTCCAGACCAAGCATCCGTTGCAAGTTTGGCGGGAGATGTTTCCCTGGCGCCTGGCACTCGCATTCGTCTCTCAACTTACAGTGCTCTTCATCTCTCAGTACCCCGATTCGCATTTCCGCTGGCTGGTTGTTGTTGTACCCTTCTGTCTCAGCGCATTTTTAGGAGCTGCAATGTGGGTCGCCTTCGTTGCGTTTCATGCGCAGCTGTCCGACCCGCAATATGGAGGTATCTACATGTCTCTTCTCTCCACGACGCTTAATATTCGGTACGACACTTTGCAATTCGGCTTTACCAAGATAATAGGAGCTATAGATGGAAGTGAGGGCCTAACAACGCCTTCTCCGGCCTTTGACGGGTACCAAATTGTCAATGCAGCAGCAGTAGTTCTCGCTATCCCGATTTATTATTTTCTTCTAAAGCCCGCTACGCTTTATTTAGAGACTATCGACGTGTCGGAGTGGAGAGTCAAAACGTCAGATATCAATGATACCGTGGAATACGAGATGGTTGGAACCAGAGACGACGATAGTCATCATGATTAATGCGTTTTCATTAACAGCATACCAAGTATACGCTCGTACTGTCCATAGAGGGATTGTTTATAGAAGTATTGTCCATAGGTCAGGGGGGCAATAGAATGGGGACGTCCTTAGGTAATCTAATAAAGAAATAACTAAACAGACCCGCGGTGCTGAATCGGGTAGTTGTGGCTGCCTTGGGCCAAACAAGACAGAATTTCTCAGGCGTATATGTTGGTGAATTAAATTGCATTTAATGATCACTGTGATTTGTCAGATTGTAAGATTCTTCATTTTGACGTCATGTAGCATGTGGCTTTGGGACTGCGATGCATTGCACACATTTCCAGCCACCGCTTACACCGCCAATGTCTGGTCGAACATTGGAACTTCAGGTGAGAAACATAATTTGTGGATTGTTATCTCATCCGAATTTCTATGATGTATATGAAATTGTTCTATGCTGCATTTGCGACTTGCACTGTCGCTGTCGGAATTGATCAATTCGATTTTGTAGATCGGATTACATCTTTAGAAAGTTGTCAGAATGCTGTATGAATCTCCCCATGCTCCGGACCAAACACTGACACTTACCAGTGTGCTATTCTTTCATCAATTCTCACAGATCGTGTGTCCTTTCCCAACAGCTCAACTTATGATTATGAGCAAAATGATTACTGGTCAACACGACAATCTGCTTCTCTTCCAGCGTGCCGAGTAACACCCATTTCCGCCCAAGATGTCGCTTGTACAATCCGAACGTTAAAAGCGCTAAGCTGTCAGTTTGCAGTCAAGAGTGGCGGTCATGCATCATTTGACGGGGCTTCAAATATAATGAATGCTGTAACAATTGATCTAAGTAGTCTTGATCAAGTCACCATATCACCAGATTTAACTCAGGTCTCTATTGGTCCCGGTGCTATATGGTCCAATGTATATCCGATTTTAGACGCGCATAAAATTGGAGTGGTTGGTGGTCGTGTCGTGGGAATTGGTGTTGGGGGTTTGACACTGGGTGGAGGCATTTCGTATTTCTCGGGACGATACGGTTTTGCGTGTGATAATGTGAACAATTATGAAGTAAGTTTTACTTTCTTCTTATCCACCTCCGTTGACTTCTTGTATTAGGTCGTACTTGCCGATGGATCCATCCAAAATATCAATTATACTTCGAACCCAGATTTATACTTCGCTCTTAGAGGTGGCGGAAACAACTTCGGTATAGTAACAAAGTTCGATATGGCTTCCTTCCCACAAGGTGATATGTGGGGCGGGACATCAAGAATACCTACAAATGACATGTCACTCGCGATTCGAGCATTGGTTGACTTCAACATCAATCATGAGCAAGACCCCAATGCAGCAGTCTATATCGCGTATGCATATGCCCCAATTCTCAACAGCTCTGTCGCTGTCATCGCGTTGGAGTATGGCGAACCCGTAGAGAACCCCCCGATACTGCAAAACTTCACCAGTATCCCTGCTATTCCCGAGTCCTCACTTCTGAGGATTGCAAATTTGACAACTTTAGTAAATGCATCTGAAGGTTCACAGCCACCAGGATTGCGGTAAGTTTATCCCTTGGATGGCGTTTGCAGATTTTAAGAAACTTATAGGGAGACATATTGGACTGTTACCATCCAAAATGATTCGGAAATGATGGACGATATGGTGAAAATATTCGAAGAAGAAGTTACTAGCATCCAAAATGCCACAGATGTGTTGCCATCATTAACCTTGCAACCAATCTCACCGGCTATGATCTCGCACTTCAGTAAGGATGGTGGAAACGCGCTTGGTATCACCCAAGATGATGGTCCTCTAATCCGTGCGTCCTTTTCCTAATATACCACTCCTGATGCAAACTTACTGAATGATATAATAGTGGCTAACGTATGTATTGCCTGGGCGGACATTACCGACGATGACAGAATCTTGAATTTCGCAGCCACTTGGACGTCAAGGTCTACGGCTCTTGCGAAACGGCGGCATCTACTATCCAGGTTTATATATCAGAATTACGCCGACATCAGCCAGGATGTGTTTTCGGGTTATGGGGAGCAAAATCATGGCAGGCTAATTGATATATCCAAGAAGTATGACCCGGAAGGCGTATTCACGAGATTGCAGCCGGGATATTTCAAGATTTATTAGGCAGTTGAAGAGGTCGACAATATATGGGATTCAAATTTTTTCAAACATCACAATTCACATCACAACCACAAGCAAATTCATGAAAGGTAAATAAATGTAAAACATCATTTGTGAACCACTAAATCTCCAATCAAATCCCCGACACCACTGTAACCATATCAAAGGTATCCTCTTCAAATAACCAAGCCCAATCCCAACACCATCGCACAAACAGATGGGTATCATGATCCGTCGAAAACTCCAAAGTACAAATATCTTCTCTAAAGTCCTCCAAATGCCATATCGACAACCAAACATCCAAATACCCTAAATCCGAAACCAAAACCCTATCTTAATTTCCCTGGCATGCCAAATAAAGTACATGCTCATTCCCGACGCCTCCTATGTATCGCCTCCAGAATTCATCCGAAACCTAGCCCCGTGTACCATAATGATTAATCGTCCGCCACCAGAAGAAAACCTAAGCCTTACAACTTCCCCACCGCCATAGAAGACCGACCGGTCAAGTCAAAAGCGACTATCTTCCACGCTCGATGCATTCAGCAGGGACATGGTATTGTCCGTCGGAACCAAGAACGGGAAAGAAATTCGGCGGAGGAGGGGGGACTTGCTCTTCAGGCTGAGGAGGTTCTGCTCTCTGTGGTTGACCTTCATTGAACCAATCCGCGTCATTTTCCCATCTAGCTTCTCTCGGCTGACTCTGCGGTCGATCATCACTGGTCCAATCCAGGTCAATTTCCCCTGTAGCTTCTCTCGTCTGTCTCTCAGCTTCCTCTAGAAAATATTCTGGGAACCCGTGGTGATAGTATTGTGGTCCAACGGGTACTCCTGGAATCGCCGCTCCCCACAATGCAAGTCCCCTCTTGTTGAACTCCTCCTTGCATTTTCTTTTCCGCTCACTAGTTTCCACCTGATCCTTGGCTTCTTTCCAGAAACGCTCCGTTAAGCCACCGCTAGCGGCTATCTGATTACCAATGCCCGAAATTCCCGTATCTGTGACGAGATAGCATACAGCGTCAAGGGTATTCAAATTTATACCGCTGGTTCGAGCTTCAGGAGGCGGTTCAACTGTTGCCTTCCAATAAGGAACACCTGGATTCCTAACATCCCAACCTACGCCAGAGATCTCGGGATTCCAGTACTGATCTTTAAGTGGAACGGGAACACCAGCCAACTCGCATTGTCGCTCAATTCGTCGGCGATCTTGTTCAGTCTCCTTGGCCCTACGCTTCCTAATCAGGGCATCTAGGAATTTGAAACTGGAAAGAAGGAATGTCAATTGTCCATCTCTGCTTCCGCGATTGGAAAGATGTCTTCCCCGCATGTTCGCACGCATCTTTTCGAAATGGCGATCCTTATCAGCGAGAACTTCATCCGGATTACTACCCTCATCTACAAACAATTGAGCCCAACGATTTTCAATTCCAGAACATCCAGGGATATTCGCCATGCGCGGACGTCGGACTTTGTTTTTTACACTGAACAGGTGTAACCAGATCTCGCACATAATTCTTTGAGACCAGGGCACCTGACATGTTGGACCAATTGTTATATCGCGAACCACTTCCTCTGCTCCATCCTCGTCGCTTTGTTCGGCAGTTTCCTGATCACTAGATGAATCAGACCCGGAATCAGAACCAGGGACCTGCGGCCAGCCATATTCGGCGCTGGCAGTTGCAGATGGAGGTGGAAGAAATGGCGAATAATCTGGAGTCTCATATCCGGACCACCCCATAGATTCGCTCTGAAAGCTCTGTTGGTACTGACGATTGTCGGAGCGCTCCTGGAACCCTTGTCCGTGTCCAGGCACTTGACCTGGAGGAGTCGCATCGTACAAGTCATCATATCCATCTGCAGTCCCATATCGGTGCGCCCCCACAGATTCGCTTTCCGAGCTCTGTTGGGAATGAGGGTTTTCGGCGCGCGCATGGAACCCCTGTCCGTTTACAGGCACTTGACCTGGAAGAGTCGCATCGTGCAAGTTATGATTTTCCGATGAAGTTTGTTGTCGTTCACGCCGCAGAATGTCAAACAATGCCTCGACATCTACAGGCTCGAAATCATTTCTTGGAGGTGGGATGTTACCTGTGAAATTGGTAGATGGGCCAGTCGGGATTCCTCGAGCCTCAGTAAACCCCAAACCCGGAGGAGGGCGAATTATGCGACGCGGTCCTCCACTAATTTGCCGAAAATTATCTTGCGCAGTGGGAGCGGTAGGTGGGATAGTCGGGATTTCCCGAGCCTCAGTAAACCCCAAACCTGGAGGAGGAGGAACTATGCGACGTGTTCCTCCACCAATTTGCCCAAAATTGTTTTGCGTAGTGGGAGCATTCGCAGAAGGATCAAGTGGCTCTGAATCCGCCACCAAATCTGAAAGTCGTTGCGCGGAAGGGGAAGGGTCATCAGTAGCAAAAGTGTTAATGATTGCTTCAAGGTCAGAGTACTGAGATTGAGCAACCACTGGAGCAGGTCTACCACCACCGATTGCACCGACATTGCCGTGATTATTAGCTTCATGTCTCTGTGCACCGATGGCCCCAAAAGCCCGAGGTAGAGCAGCAGAAACAAAAGGAGTATCTGCATCTGGCTGGCCAGGAGAAAGTGAAAGATATTCTGGAGACTCTCCAGAACTTTCTTGGCTAGCAGCGGTATTTTTGTCCGCGCCAATTGCTCCAGGATGATGTGAATAATCGGGAACATCAGGCTCGCCTGGAGAAAGTGAGAGATATTCTGGAGTAGCTCCAGAGTTTCCTTCACCAACAGGCGCATTTCTCTCTCGACCGATTGCCCTAGGACGACGTGAAGGACCAGGAGCACCAGACTCTCCAGGATATACTGGCAGATTTTGTAGAGCGGGTTCAGAATATTCAGGACCAGCCCCGGCATATCTCGCTCCACCAATTGCCCCAAGAGGACGTGAAGGCCCGGGAGTGTCAGGCTCGCCGGGGGAAAGACGAGGATTTCCTAAATTGGATGGAGGACGATATGGTGTGGTGGATAGGGCAGCTCCTCCCGAGAAGTGTTGATCTAGAAGTTCACGAAGTCTCCTATTCTCTCTGCGTTCTTGAACTTTCTGGTCTCTCTTAAGTCTCAAAGCTCTCATGCGATCGAGGATAGATTCCATAGGTTGTTTTTCGGCTGGTGGCTCTTCTTCAGTTTCATCATCGGAATCGGGGCCCAAAGCCTCCTGATTACCAAGACCTGCTCTCGAGATTTCTTCCTCCTTAGTCGAGTGGATGCCGTGATCGCGAAGAACCAAAAGCACATGGTCACTATGATTGTCCACAAAACGCCTATGTTTGCGTCTCTCGGATAGTTCTTCAGGTGTCATGAGGCAAACAGGAAACCCAACGAAATCAGAAGCGTAACGGTGTTCCTGTGATTCTTCATCCATAATTGAAGAATCATCATCGCTATAATCTCCTTCCATTGGATCCACATAGTCAGGGAATGGCTCGGTTTCTCCGGACCGACCTAAACCAAATTCCAATCTATCTTCCACTTCTAGGTCATGATCATGACAAAGAAAGTGAATCTCCTGATTTTCGACTTGAGGTCCACGGGCTCGACGTTTCTTGACAAAGATACTCGTTGAGGGAATATCATCATTGTCATCATCAGACTCCTGACTGTCAACCATATCATTTGGTTCGCATAATCTACTGACATCGATATTTTCCTTCAACCGAAACAGCTCCTCGGTAAGTTGATTACCATCAAGTTCAGCTGGACGGGATTCTGGAAGATCCTCTTCAGCAGGAGTAGTAATTCCCGAGAGATCACCAGCAACGAGAGGAAGCATCGAGTCATCAGAAGACTCAGTGGTGTTCTGTTCAGATGCCGAGCCATTAGCTGCGCTAGAGGTCGCCTCTTGTTGAGAAACTACAAGAGCTTGACGAGATTGATGTTCCGTAATGGCCGCATGTATGGCATCATATCCACCATATTTGTCAAAGATTTGTGCCACAGTTTCATAGAGAGATCCGGCCTTCTTCGAATTCTCTCTATCCTTTCTCAAGCTTTCTGCCTCTGCCGGAAGTCGACGAGGGGAAATGATATCGGCGTTGATGCTGGTGGGATGATCGACAGGGGCACGGCCTTTGACAACTCCAGGAATAGGAATAGGAGCAACAACATTACCATGACCCGGTGAAGCATTGTTCGCGGGATCGGTCTAGTAGAGTATTAGCGTTAGCCAAATCTATACTTGCATGAATCATTTAGTGGTTGAGGGTGGACTTACCATGCGTTGAGATCGTTCAGCTGAGACGGATGCTTCAACTACCTCTTGGGTACGAGCCTGATCATCACTTGGAGCAGGAACCGCGGCAGCATTTTGAGCGGGCTCAAACTGAATGAGTATCAACGTTAGTTAAATTTGTACTTAAACCAAATTTTCAAGACTGGATATTCCACTTACAATAGCTTCAATAGCTCTGAGACGGTCAATTGCCTTTTGTCCTGGCTGACCAACATTCGACTGAGCAGCGACCGTTACAGGATCGGTAGCGACAGTAGGCTTGAGAACAAGTAGACCGTCCCTGACCAATTGAGGAACGGTACGATGGTCGTGCGAATGGCTGAAGGCCCCATTGCTAGAAGTCGAGACGATCATCTTATTCTTGTGTAGACGCTTCGAGTCTGCTTTGAGTGTGAAGAGGTTTCTAATTTTCGCAAAGATAGACATGTTGGGAGAAAAACGAACAGAGAGATGAAATCTTTTTTGGTATTTTATCGTTTTAAAGAAAACTGCAGCCAAGTCAAAATGTCAGTATACTCTGATAAACATCTGGAGGAGTAGCAGAAGGATATCAAGATAAGTCAACAACAACAAGTTTGCCGTAAAAGTAAAAGGAATGTGCGAGCATATAGTACGGCAAACCGCCCACGATGTCGAGAAGGAGAATTGATGAGGGGCACTTACGAAGGAAGCACGAAGTAAAGAGAGATGTGTATGAAGAAACTCGAATGTGTACCGCCAGGTATAGGACCTAGGAGTACGATGTTGGAGGGGGAAAGGGAATATCACCAAAGAGTCTGATGCTCCAGATTCTTGATGATGGTTTTGGGAAAGAATGAAGTATTGAATGGGGGTTCAAAAGATTTGTGTGATGAATGTATATTCAAAAGATTTAATTAAGATTTTCTCAAGATTTGATGAAGGTAGTCGAATTCCTTGATGAAAGTTTGATGTTTTGAAAAAATGAGAGGAAGAGGTCCAGGTTGAGTTGAGAGAACTTGCTTATATCCTCGAGAGTACGGTATATCCTCAAAAACTAATAATTACCAGGATTTTGGTAAAAGGTACCAAGTACCCGGGAAAAGAGGGGTGAAAGGTTGTTAAACCGTATATCTATACATTAAACCATATATCTATACAGCAATTACATCTTCATGCATGCCAGGTCGAAGGAAGAACCCTATGTGCCCCATAAATCTAACCCCGCTCATAGGGGTTAATGAATTATCTATATAAAATTCACCGTATGAAGAAATAACAGTACTTTAAATGGGGGGTTTTCCTCATAAACATTCTGGTTGTTGACGTCGATCATTTTCGCTTCAACCCCCTTTACGGTAGAGGTTTACCTTAGCAAGGAAACAATTGTTTTTGACATTGATACATACAGAAATAGGTACGGTAATTTCAGTAGAATGTTGTTTGACGGTAATGATTATCAAATTGAGATCCTCGATTATATTCCTGCACTTGCCGTCAAGTCTCTGCGCAGTCTCTGCACCGCTGTTTATGCATTGCATTTCTATTTGAGAACTTACGGTGGGTGAACCATTTGAGTTGGCATGGTCTAGAAGTTACTCACACTGACACCCAGAAATGAGAGACAATGAAGAAGAACTTCCATTAAGTTCTTCACAAGGTGGAAAAGCCGACGTAATAAGAACGCTAACAGCTCTGATAATCTGCTTTATTCAAGCACCGAAAAAGAATGCTAACATTCGCCCAGGTCAATGCAACTTTCCAGTGCCCGATCTCTTCATGTACTGTACCACATCATCACCCAGGTTTCTTGGCCTCATGGATCTTCTGGCGATTTCTTAGATACGAAGAACAATTTTGCACATGATCATCGTGAAACACCGAATTAATGGCAGAAGGGTACTAACATATCACATCAACACTACCACCAACAACACAAAGCCTCGACAAGTCCTACATCGTCACACTTTATAGTTGCGCACTATCCCCCGTCCTTCGTCTTGTCTTCCATGATTTGGAAGTCCCATCTCGGTGCTGCTATATAAGAATAATTGGGAAAAAGCTAGGCGGGAACAACAAGAGAGCATTTGCATAACGGCATGGGCAATTGCCGGATACCAGCATCATGCCGTGGACGAGCAGGACTGGGAAACACCTGGACTGACAATTGGAAAAACCGAAACTCCGTAGTATTGAGGAGATCGATCGCTTGATATCATGTATAGCAGTTCAGCATTCGTACAATGATTCGGCGATTGTCCAGTTGAAGATTGCTAGTCACAGGGGCAGTAGAAGATCTTGATAATGAGCAGGATGAAGTGAGACGAACCAAATGGAAAGATACCATGGGGCTGACAAAGATGGAATATAGTGGTGCTCAAGAAATAGAAGAACAAATGGTTGGTGAGTTCTTTCACTGATACTTTCCAGAGATGCCACAGTTGGCTTTCCGGAGCCACCATGAGTATACATGTCACCATCTAACTGACTAGACAAGGTGCATTATATTCAAAAGCCCTGCGGAGGGTTTGAAAGGCGCGAAAGTTCGATGACTTGCAACTCCGGTTTCCATGAATACCGGTCTTGATTGTGTCTTATGAAATTTGGTTCGACCTAGAGAAGCGATGGGATCCACTACACTGAAAAGAGATACTAGGTAGAATGCGAGGTGATGATATGTTAGTACTGGTGCTGGTTCTGGTAAGAGAGAACATACCAACCAGATACCCAGGATATAGGTGCTTCATTTTGGTTTCGCAGGCCAGATGCGGCATCAAAAGAGGTCGTTGCGACCCGCAAAAGAATGAACAAGCATAGTTCTTATACTGCCAGTGTGTTTGAGCCGATGAAATAGCATACTGACTTTTCCAACAAATCATGAAAAAATCCTACATCTGGTCGCATAGATCTTGTGAATTGAGATGGAATGAGCTAGCTCAGCCGGCGTGGCTACCTCTGTTCACTGGGCTGGTATAGCTATCTCGACTTGTTTGGCATGCAAACCTGGCTACTCTGGCTGTGAATATCAGATATGCCCGTCTACCGAAATAATTGAGCTACCCTTTCTATATATGAAAAATGTTGCGAGTCCATTCCAAATAGCGTGGCTTCGTTACTCGATGAAGTAACAACTTCATGGACTCAAGGACTTTGAACGGATTGATGTGAAGCCAGTGACATTATTTTGAAGGGCAGGGACCAAGGTATATATAGTTGTTTGTATATACCAGAAATTATACCAAAAATTTAGGTATAAGAAGTCGATATTCTATGAATATTTTGATCAGAGGTGAGAGCATGTTGCAGCTTCCTTACAAAAATTGCAAAACAGGGGGTGAATCTATATATGTATAACCCCACTCCCGCAAATCGTTCCTGCCACCCCAACAGCAGCAAGCTCGAAGCTCCCAAACCATCCAAATACCAAGATCTCCAACCATAATTACCCGACTTCACCATCTGCGAAAGCAATACCCGCATACTATTAAGAGATCAAGCTGGAGCTTACTTGGGTCTTTCTCGAAGCAGGCAATTTGCGCAAATAATATTCGACCTGCCAACCACCCAAAGCTCTCAATTATGGCTAGCCCCACGAAGTACCTATTGGTATCTCTACCAACATCTATTTCTCCATCCAACGACCGAGAAGAAGCTCTTACAGCTCTAAAATCGACGATTTCGACGGACAATGGAATTACGATTCCGTTTAAGATTCCCGAATTCAAGATTGGTACTCTGGATGCTTTGGTTGGACAAGCAGATGATTTAGCCAAGTTGGAAAGCGCATGTCAAGGTGTCGTAGCTAAAGTTGGGGATTCTTTGCGCAATATATTGGAAGGGGATGAGGCTAAGGTTTCTGGGCAAAAGACCGTGAATGATAGTGAGTCTGGAGGCATTCGCGATGGAGATTGAGAGGCTGATGAATTATCAACAGAGCCGGTGGACCAATACTTAAGAACCTTTTCGTGGAACAAAGTGAAATATCGTGCGGATAAACCACTCGCAGAGCTTATCGACTCACTGCAGAAGGTTCGCACATACTTATATAAGAGTGGGATAGTGCTGATAGGTTTTAGGAACTGGTCAGTATCGATAACGACGTCAAGGGCAAGATGAACCAGTATAACCAGGTCAAGACGAATCTTTCCGCATTGGAGAGGAAGCAAACGTGAGTATATGGATACCGGGAGAGTGCCGACATGCTGATTAGAGAAGGGGCAATCTCGCGACCAAATCCCTCACACCAGTTGTCGATCCCAAATTATTGGTACAAGATTCCGAATACCTCGAAACGCATCTCGTCGTCGTCCCATCAGTTATGAAGAAGGATTTCTTGAAAACCTACGAGACCGTATCGCCGATGGTGGTTCCTAGATCCTCGGTGGAAGTTACACATGATGATGAATATACGTTATTCGCAGTCACAACATTCAAGAAGCATAGCGCGGACTTTCAACACAAGTGTCGGGAGATGAAATGGACTCCTCGTGATTATAAATATGTTGAAGGCGGGAAAGAAGAAGAAAAGAAGGAGATTGAACGTGTAGGAAAAGATGAACGAAAGGTCTGGGGTGAAGCATTAAGGCTTAGTAGAATGGGTTGGAGTGAAAGTGTCATGATATGGATACATGTTTTAACATTGAGGGTATTCGTTGAGACTGTCCTAAGATATGGATTACCTTTGGACTTTGTTTGTGGTTTGGTTAAGGTATTTGTTTGTCCTTAATCACCATTATCATGAACCTGCTAACATGTGGTAGTCTGATCCAAAACGCGCAAAGAAAGCCAAGGCGGCATTGGATTCTACATATTCTTACCTAGGAGGTAATGCATTTGGTCGGGATAAGAAAGGAAAGGCTTTGAAAGATGATTCTACATTATCATCGGAGATGGCAGCCGCTGGGGTTGGAGGAGGAGAAGGTAATGAATACACGGCCTATGTGTATTACGAGTTCGAGGTCATATAGGTAGCATTGGAGGAAGAAGATGAATATGGCAATGAGAGTGGCAATTGGCGTATGGCATGGCATCATATCATGATAGGGTTGTTCAAATCAATTGAAGAGAGCAATACAATGCATTTGTATTATTGTATCGTATCATCATTAGAGATATCAACGAAGGAAGCAAGTGTTGAACTTTATATGTATGTAGATTCATTTGTGAAAGGGTCAGCAACCAAACATAGCATCACCAGCCAGTTACACACGATTGAGGCAAGCAATGATAGCCCTCTTCATATATCTCAATCCCAGCTCAATCCCAGCGCATTCCCTTGAAAATGCAATCAAAAAGAAACAAGCCGACCCATCAAAATCTCCAACACGTGATTTAAATGCCCCACCATAAAGAGAGACTGCTACGCGTTTTCCCGCAGATACGTAGTGCTTGTGTTAGTGCGGGGCAGATTTTTTATTTTATAGGGGAGACAGGAACAGGTGTCATTGAAAGACGACGATCTTCCTTTTTTCATTTTGATTTAAAGGTGTGATATATCTATTATTCATTCTTTTTTTTTTCCCAATTACAGATAAAACTCTCTCTCACACTTCAAGTTTAACACTCGTTCTAAATACTCAATTCCAGAATACCAATTCACATCTTCAAAATGGCTACGTATGTTTCTCTCTTGTTCCTTTCTATCATGAAGTGTTTGCGGGAAAGCAATCGATTACAATTGCATCAGCATCACAATCCAAATCCCTCCCTTCTCAATCCCCAATCCAATCTCCAAAAAACCCAACCACTAACACCCTCACAGCAACATAACCTGGCACCCCTCCCTCACCCGCACCGAGCGCATCTCCCTACGCAAACAACCCGGCCTAACAATCTGGTTCACAGGTCTCAGCGCATCCGGAAAATCCACCATCGCCACCGCCCTCGAGCAACATCTCCTCCACCTCGGACTCAGCGCGTACCGTCTGGACGGAGACAACGTTCGATTCGGACTCAACAAAGATCTCGGTTTCGACGAAAAATCCCGCATCGAAAACATTCGTCGCATCGCTGAAGTGGCTAAACTCTTCGCGGATAGTTGTACGATTGCTTTGACGAGTTTTATTAGTCCTTATAAGAGGGATCGTGAGGTCGCCAGGGAATTGCATAATGAGGATAAGGAGGGAGGTCTGAAGTTTGTGGAGGTTTTTGTGGATATTCCGGTTGAGGAGGCGGAGAAGAGGGATCCGAAGGGCTTGTATAAGAAGGCGAGGGAGGGCGTTATAAAGGATTTTACCGGCATTAGTGCTCCTTATGAGGCGCCTGAGAACCCGGAGATTCATCTTAGGACTGATCAGTCCAGTGTGGAGGAGTGTGTGCAGATTATTGTGAAGTATTTGGAGGAGAAGGATTTGTTGAAGTTGTAGAGTGGGAGTTTTAAAATCGAGCGCAGTGAGCTACGGGGGTTTGGGGGCTTGCCTCCATGATGGAGAAAAAGGAAAGGGTTTCTTTTTTTGCCTCGGGGTGGTGGCTTGGAGGGTGATGACCGATTGCTTGATATGGCATGGCATTAAAAATGATGCTTGGGTTGAATTCATTCTAGATGGGGATTCTATAGACAAATGAAACATATACCAAAGATGTTTTCTATCTGCACTTTTGAACAATGTCTACCCGTAATCCTCTGGACAATTGAAATCTACTCCCACCAAGGCCGTCGCTGCTCTTTTTACGACACCGGGTATATTTTGGCCATAGTCTGCGAACACATAAATTAGCAAAATGCACCACCTTATCACTCCCTCAAAAAACTAACCTTTGCCTGCCTCGGCTCAATAACCAACCCCTCCGCCTCACACAGCACCTTTCCCTCCCCCTTCGCCGGGTCATCCAGTCCCCCCTCTGTCAAAACCTCCAATCTACCCTTAACCCACGCCTTCCTCCCCTCCACCTTCGTCGTCCACGTCCTCAACAAAACCACCGTCCCCGCTCTCGTCGGCGCCCTATAATCCACCTTCAGATTCGCCGTCATACCCACTTTATTGGGCAAAGCTCCACACGCACATCTTACCAACGCCTCATCCAATATCGTCGCCAAAAGCCCACCATGTATTATTCCCGGATGTCCACACAAATCCTCTCCTAGATATGATATCGAAACGAGGGATTTCCCGCCCTCCTCAGCCCACACGAACGGAGGGACTTCAACACGTCCCGAGCCCATTAATGTCCCTCCCGTAAGATTATGTCCGCGCTGCGAAAGGGGAATCTTGAGATGGGGACGCGATTCCCGCATTTTGGGGTCGAGACGTAACGCCACGGAAACGGGATGCATGTTTATATAGGTGTCTATGGCGACGGCTTTTGGAGAGCTGGCTTGGTACATGCTGAGGGTTTCGGCATCGCTGGGGGGATTGAGTATCTCGTTGGCGGCTTTGAAACCCGGGTAGGAGGCCAGGATGAAGCCGCTGGCGGTGAAGATTAGGGCTATGCCGATGAGGTTGATGGTTCGGCGGAGAAGGGGCTTTTTGGGTGGTGCTGAGGGTGAGGGTGGTGGGAGGATGCTTAGGGGGAGTTCATTGTGAGGGTGGCGGATGTAGCGGGAGTTGGAAAAGTATCGATTTGAATGGAGGGGAGTGAGAGTTTGTGAAGATTGTCGACATGATTGTA
>JWJA01004631.1:0-27841 GCA_000812885.1 Lanzia echinophila
TCAAAAAGAGAGGTACGAAGATTTGTTGGGCAGTACTTCGTGAGTTGCACAGCAGTGCTCACCATGATCACCACCCTGGCGATCTTCCATACGATTCCGATGTGATCATTCTTCGTAAGTATATTGTTTATCCTGCTATAACGTTGGGTCTGGCTGCTAATCCCATTCCAAGCCGCATACGCTCCTCTTGTAGTTCAAACGATTCAAGAGATCCAAACACAAAGACCACGACGACGACATCCCTTACAAATTGGCTTAACAATACTTCGAGTAGAGCCGGAACGAGAACGAGGGGTTAATATCATTTACAGAGTGGAATATGATTATTCTTATAAACCAGAGGAAATGCCCACCTTGAGACCAATAGGTGAAGTTTCACGACACCACCATGTTCATCGCCAACATGGTCATCATCGCCATCGTCCTGACACCCGTGATGATAGAGGTGGTTACCATTTCGAGACTCGACACGATAACCGACGCAGAAGACCAGCACCGGTGAAACGATCAAACCCTTGGGATATGGTTTATCGTACAAGAAGAAGGAGGATAGCCCCTCAGAGCACAATGATGAATACTAGGCATGCCGGGTTAGAAGTTCAAGATCCTTCTGTGGAGGTTGCTAGGCTTCCGCCAGTCGTTGTTTCTGAACCAGTTAGACCTGCCGTGGTCGACCAATCAATCGTGGTTGAACCCCCTTCTGTTGCGCCAGTGGGTAGGGAGCTTACGTATGTGGAACCTCAAGAGGAAGTTTATGTAAAACAGCGCCGACATTCGGTATCAGACTTTCCTCCAGTGCAGAGTCATCATCATAGTCACCACAAACACCATCATAGAAGGTTATCGGAAGTGTATCCAGAAGAACAGGGGAATAATCATCCTCATTTAAGACGGTTGAAAGATTTCCTTGGAGGATCATAAGCATCACGCCTTTGAGATTCTGTCACTTTCATTGCAGATAATGTTACTGGAGGAAACAAGGTAGTTTCATCTACCAGGCAGGATGAGATCTCACTGTTCACGACGATCTCGTGTCACAGTCTGTGATGATGTCTTGAAGCTGGTATGAAGGTAACTGAAATCTAAAATCACACCCCTTCTTGCATATCCTGTATGTGTTCCTACCATGTGAGCAGCGAACCATTCATTTAATTGACGAATTCAATAATGCACCATGGCGACGATAAAAAATATTTACCCCTCCCCCTCCATGTGATTTGAGATTAAAGCGGCGCCATGATAAATTACACTAAGCTATTGCCCCGCCTCTCAGCACTGATGTCAAGAACTTTGCTTTCCATCGCACCGCACCTTCCTTCTTCACCAAAATTCGCCTCGCCCAAATTGCGACAACCAATTTTTTTCCAATAATTTCGAAATAAAAATGTACTGTGCAGAATGCGGGCATCCACTCCCCGACATTCGCGACGACTCAACCACCTGCAGCAAATGTAAAACTAAACTTGGTACCTGGTGGGACGAATCTTCCAAAACGATGCGCACAAATAGAGAAGCTTTCGTACCAACATCCATGATGAACGAATTAATGAGTGGCAGAAGTCATTTTGAGATCAACAGGAAAGTCAGTGAAAGGACAAATAGATATGGTTTGGAAGAGAGGGGCTTTTTAGCCACTTTGACAATGCTAGAGATGAGATGGGGAAGTGGGAGAGAAACAGGAGCTGGACTTGGAAAGAGAACGATGGATGGGTTAGGAAAAATGATACGCGCCACTCTAGATATGAGTCTTTCTCGCGGTGAAGTGCGCGAAGCTTTAGCCAAGAATGTCGATATCTGGATGCGATTACAACGGATATTTTACCTTGCGGTTCCCATATTGGTTTCTCGATCTTTGCGCGAATCTTATACTGAAAATGGGGCACCATCGGGCTTGGACGTATCGGAAAGTGTCAACCTGATACTGAAGAATTACGACATACTAGTAGAAGACCTGGGATATTTGAACAGTTTATTGGTGGTGAGTCGAAATATGCTCGCAGTGAAGGAAACAGCACAGGAAATTTGTAGGGCGGTAGGATTGGACAAGCAAGTACACAAGTTAATAATACTCTGCGTCAATGTTACGAGCAAAGGATATGATGGGGAAAATGTGGATGATGGAAGTAGAGGAAGGTTGAATGAGATTACGGAACTCTGTAAGGTCTTCCTTCCATGGTTGATTATTACTTGCAAGCTAACAATCGCAGACAAGAAATTATTGGTAACATGCCTACAACATACACATAACTGGACCATGGGAAATGATCGATTCAAAATGTCATTTTGGTTCGACATGCTTTTCGACAATGATCTGCACAACGATCCCGTACACGAACTACCTTTAGACGACTTGAATGTGGAGAAAGTATACCAAGAAGTTAAGAATTGGCTGATCAGGCATTCGACGGATAAGGATGAAGCAGCCGCAAAGCTTCTTGAGGAATATTCTGCGGAATGTGAATTGGGTTGTACTCCAGGGCCACTTCCCATGATCGACGGGTTACCTGCTTCTGCGGGGAAGAGCGAGGAAGATACCGAAGAACTCACACCACTATGGAAACCGGAGCTCACGGACAAGTACGAACAAGATCGATTGTATGCAAGAGTATCGCATGAAATTGACATCTGGTGGAAGCGTAACAGGGATCCAAACTATGAAGGCTGGGTAGTAAAGATGGTACCCGTGGAATACGCAATCAGCCGTGCCGAAGCATGTAAAGAAACTGCTATGCATCGATTTCTTCCTCGACGTCAGGATCAGGACATTTACGATCAAGATGAACAATTTGATGAGCCACCAGAAGAAGGGGTTCCTCAGGAAGAGGTTGATACTCGATCAATAGAGGAAGATAATGGTGAAGATGATGGAGAAGAAGAAGAGGAAGAGGATGATGATGACTCTTATGCCGAGGGTCCATTGCGAGGTCTCCTCACCGAAATCCCCAATATCTTGGATACGAAACAGATTGAGGCATTACACATGACCGTCAAGGCTTGCATAGTCGACTCTATGGGGTCTGGTCTTACTCCGGCTGGTGAAAATTTACAGAAAACACGATGCAAGATGTTTTTGGCTTTAGATTGTGGAAAGAACCTTCTTCGAGAAATGTTGGTGTTCATCGCTGTATGGGAACAAACGGACCAGCATTTCATCTTTCAGATTACTGCTCAAATAATCGAATCTTTCCACCACAACGCATTGCTTCCATATGCCTGGAATTCACTCCGAATAGTGAAAGATATTGTGTCCCCAGCACAAACCGTCCTTTTGCGACTAATCAACTATATGTTCCGAGCTCGAAAAGACAGTCCTATCTACGACGACCTACGAGATTACAACAGAGATGCAAAGCTTATCCACTTCCTCTACATGTATTTCCGCAATCGCGTTGTACCGGATTGTCTTGCTCTCATACACGCACAAGCTGAGATTAGGAACCAAAAGAGCGATCCTAATGACTTCCCCGTTGATCTTTGGGATATGGAACGTGCCAAAGATGGCCTCTCCCAATATCTTGACTTCATCTCCGTTATTGCAGAGATTTCTGAGATGCGGCCATTACTCATTGAATGGGAAACAGTATACGAACTTGTCGCTCTACTCAGAGCTCTGGAGCAGGGCGTTGCACGAAAACCACTAGTAGAAACTCCACTGTCTAATGGACGTCGACCTGCACCTGCTTCCACTCCAGGCTCAGGCATACCAGCTACCGAACGCCCATATGAAAGTCCAGTTAGCAACCAAAACTCACCATCATTCCCACAACATAATAACCCTCTTCCGCCCCTCCATGATACACCACACAAATTCCCTTGGTCGGGGATCAAAATCCAGATCTTAATTATTCTTACCGCGTTAGTCGCACCGACCAATGCTCGCCGAACAGGTCCTGGAAATCCAATTGTACAAAAGCAATTATTGGATCAACAAGGCATCATGCCTCTACTTAATTGTTGCATTTACGATGGCCACAATGAATACATCAAAGAGAGAGCGACTTTATGCATAAAGTACGTGATGGATGGCTGTGAGGAAGCGCAAAGATGGGTTAAGGATTTAGTTCCTGCCAAAGGACAGCAGGCTCAAGCGAGAGTGACACAGGGTGGAGGTGGCAGTGGAAGTGGAATGGATTTGAATGATACAACTGCTCAGTTGGAGAAGTTGAGAATAGCGAAGGAAGAAGCTTTCATGAGAGCTCAGGCGCATAGGTCTGGCGGGATTGGAAAGTAGGTAGGCAGTAAGATTGATGCTGAGGAATGGGGGGGTCTTTTGATCTACGAGCTGGTTTTTGGCCGAATGAATTGAAAATCGGTGGCTATTTAGGTGACAAAATGAATTCAGCAAACAGAGCCATAATAAAGGGTGGGGTTTTAGCATATGACAACATAGGATGGCATGGCATGGCATATTATGGCGTATGGACGGGATTTCAAAAAGAGAGGTACGATACCCGTTTGGTTTGCATAAGTGCCTATATGAAGGGCATATCAAAGCAATTGTCTAGAAGGTTTTAAAAATAATCCAGCAGATATTAAATACGAAGAACAGATTTGAAAATTAGAGAATAAACTGTGAAGTGTCAGTCATTGCCTTTCTTTCGGTGCAGTCGTTGCCTTGCATCAGCAACGCCGTGACCGGTACAAATCCGATGTTTCACCTCCACCAAAGGAAAGTGATCCCTGGCAAGCTGGGAAAGTTACTATAAGGGTGCCTGTGGGTATTGAGAATAAATAAATTGTAGGTTGGGTGCTTTGATTTGTGGGTTGCGCTGGTGGGTCGTTGTTGCGGTGACTAAATGGGAAGAACCTGGAGCTGTTTATAGTGCAAACTGGAGGTGTTGGATGATGATGATGATGATGGGAGGGAGGGTTTGTTACATGGGTATTTACCGGAGCGTTAGCGCTGTTAGCTGTGGTATGATATTGAGTGATCCTCGATTGACTTCCCTCATGCATCGGATGTAAGGTTATCGAGGTGCCTGGCAACCATGCTGCGTATTATTAATCGCCACAAATTTCAAAATTTAGGGTGGGTCCCGCAGTATGTTGGCCACCGCCGTTTTGAAGTGCTCTGCTACTAACAGTCGCGTTGTTTTGTGCTATGAGAGATGGCACAGCTGAAGGTACGAGCGTATGAGCCGATTCATCTGTATGGTTCAGTGGACCATGATCGTAGGAATCGTGAGGATTGGAATTGTTTGTCTTGAGACCACAGCGGGGATATAGGTCGTACTTTCACAGATCTCCGTAGTCATAGTCTCTATAATGTCCAATTGATGCCTTAATTTCAATGCGTAATCTGAGGTCTAGAGCAGGTCTTAGGCAACGATAGGTCTAATTCTGAGCTGGTTTTGCCTAATAACAATATCAATATGTGGATTGTAGCTCGACAACCTGTTGGTTTCCGAATCTCTGGCATATTCTAACGTTACCTATTCCTCAAATATTTTGGTATAAATAGCCCCTTATTTCCCTACTTTATTGTATTATCTCAACAAGCACACACATCATTCTATTGCTACCCAACAAATAACTTTCAAATATTTCATTTAAGACGGCATCTGCGCCGAATCACCGCTCGATTCTTTTAGCTTCGGAATTATGTATCATTTTCTACTTGCCAAATCAAACCTCGCAATGGTTAATAGTAGTCGCAAGTCAGAAAGAAAGACAATCGGATAGAGGAAGAAATAAGACGGAGAAAAACCAGAGAAGGGAAGCAAAAAACGCCGCCATCGGCTATAAATCACACTTCAAAAAACAAGAATACAAACAAACAAAGAAACAGGAGAAAGGGGAAGGCGAAGGAAGAGCTGGAGAAGAAGGAGAGGGGCGAGAAGAAGACGAAGGATAAGAGTGCGGAAAGGAGTATAAAAAAAGCAGAGTCCGCATCGTACCGCACCGTGTGGTTCCTGCAGTTAGGTATAACAATTTATAATGCACTATTCCGGCAAGCGATGCATCACACGGCGGGTATTCCACAAATGCGACGACAGTGTATATCTGAGTGCACTCTTGTTAGCGCAAGCGGTCAGACTAGTTAGAGAAGTAGGTGGACGGGTACAACACGTTATGATGATTAATTCGGTTATTAGAGGATATCGTCAAAGAGGTCAGGATTCTAACAGTCTATATAATGAAACATTCGATGATTGCGTAAATGATATTGGTTGCCTATAATGTTGTACGTAAAGTAAATCTACGCGCCGCGGAAAAGAATCCGGCATCGTAAAATTATGGTAAAATAACATACATCACCACCCCCTTGGGAAAATCTTGGATACTAACAGATCTCAATCCATTCTATCTTTTCTTTATTGATTGCATTGAATATATCTGTTATTGATATATTGAACATTGCTATCAACATTTCGTGATTCTAGCAGCATCTTATCTCTGTCAGAGGTTGACTCGAAAAGGGAAACGATAGTTTCTAGTATAAGCAGTCACGTTCATGAGATTGAATTTTTGGACCAGGATATTGGAATAATCATACAGATATGTGTCCGGGATGGTTGCAAATGAGGTCGGCGTCAATTACTGTATAAAAATACATAGATTCTAATCTACGTAACTCACACCAGCAATTGTATTATTGAGCAATGAAGATGGTTTGGAATGAGATCTGATGACTTCAATTGCAATTCCATCCAATTCAAAGCTATTCTCCTCTAAGAGTGTATTTTCCAGCTTTCGTACTAAGTGAGGGAAGTTGCTAGCCACATCGCATATCTTGAGCTTCTTCATCAATGATCGAACAAATCTACCAACATGTCTAATTTTGATGATACTATCTTCATCCAACTCAGCCATAATTGGATTGAGACTTGACGTCCCAGGGCGGTGGTCTTTAGGGTCACAGTTGCCGCCATACGTTATGGATGAAGTAAATATAACGTTGGAAAAGTAAATCAGCAACTACATTTTGTCTTGAGCTGTCTATAAAAGATCATCATTCTCCCAGTGTAGATGCTACCATACAGCAACTCGACATTCAACAATCGATTATTCAATATTCTGTTGAAAGTTATATAGCAAATCTTCCTCTCGGACATCTGTTTTATCAGCCATCTTCAATATCTTTCATCAGCTCAATTTCTCTTCCGTTATTCAATACTTCGCATTGATATCCAATATCTACAAATCAGCGGTCATGCCGTATACAAAGTCGGCTGCCGACAAAGCAGTTGACGAGGTTTTTTTTAAACCGATGTTCGAAGCTATTCGTAATGGAACAAGCGCTGTTGGCAGTGCGGCATCAACATTGATTCCAAAGTCTATGAGCCCTGCTCGCCCTACTCATTCAAAGAAGAAGCATAGGAGCAGGTCTAGACACACTAACTCTACACGCGAGCCATCTATAGACGGGTACTTTTCAGACACCCACTCTTCAGACGGTAGCTCTACAGATCGAGGGGATAGAAAGTTTGGCCAAGCGTCTACGAACAAAAGCGGCAGCATCGCCAGCAGCAGTGATAATAGCCATACTTCTAGCCATACTTCTACTACTGCATCTACAATTAAGCCACCGAGCAAAAGCGGCAGCGTCACCAGCAGCAGTGATAATAGCCATACTGCTACTTCTGCATCCACAACTAAGCCTACGAGCAAAAGCGGTAGCATCGCCAGCAGTCATAATAGCCATACTTCTACTTCTGCATCTACAATTAAGCCTCCGAGCAACAGCGGCAGGAACAGCAGCGATAGATCGGTTGACCGAGCGTCTAAGAGGAAACTCGGCAGTAGTAGCAAAAGCGATACATCTTCTATAGCTAACCCTCCGAGAAAAAAGTAGTCGCAGCGATCAAAAACTCGTTCCTGCATCAAAGGAAAAGGAACTTGTGAGACGTGGCAGGAAAAGTTAGTTTCCACATGGCACAGGGTTGAAAATAGTGCTCGCAAAAACCACTAACTGCCAACACTTCTAACTTGATATAACTTCGGAGGATGGTTTTGATATATAAATTGATGCGATTTGCTGGCTAGTTCAATTGGTTTGGGAGGCGATTGAGGGTGTGGGATAACCTTGGCGCTGGAATGTGAGCGTGGGCGCGGTTTGCGAATTAAAGGCGTTTGGAGTTTTGTTTGTTGGATATGTATACACAGAACACTCTTTTTTTAGCTATTGCAATCAAATCTGGTTATGGATCAATCCATTCGCTGAACAGATACCCTGCGTGCTCTATCTGCTCACCAATCAACCACTGACCGGCGAATCCAAATCTCATTCTCCCAAAATGGTTGCTCGAAGTGTGAATTGCTTGTTAGAACCAAATGCCATCATAATAAAAACTTTCGTGAAAGATAGAGGTAGTATACAATCACAACCAACCCAGAAACCGAAATCCCAAAGCCCCAGCTCGGAAAAGAAACACTTGTTTATGGCTCGAAGAACAAGTCTTCTCTGGACAGAAGCAGAGTTCAACAATTAGGTTTAAATTCTGTATCATCCTTGTAACATACGGTTGTGGCTTCGCACTTTACTAATAAGCCAGCCTATGGTGAAATAAATCAGCACCATATCCTAAGTTCACGCCAAATCAATATATATCGTCGCATTTGTTCCAGCCATCAAACTCCCAGCCTAGGACCAGGGAATCAAATGATTTGACCACGGATTAATTTTGCCTATGCGTTTGTTGTCTCACAATCCCCATATCCATCTGCAGGCCCGTCGAGGTGCCACGTTTATGTGTATTTTCGTATGAGTATAACCTCCAACCAAGACCTTTCACCGATCGAGGATTCCTCCGAGTATGAGGGATTATTTTATGTAGTATGAAATTCTGCTTGCATATGCCGAATAGGTGATCGAATATTGTCGCGCCGTTGAATATCTCCCGCATAAGAAGTAACAGAAAACGGTTGTTGTCAAGATAAGAGGGCATTTAAAAGAACTAATACCTCATCTAATGATATGACGGCGGAAGTCAATAATGCGGCTGCGAGGTCCGATTTATCTAAGTTGATATGTTTCCTAGTTCACCTACTTCTGAGATGTATTGGGCTTCTGCTTTTTGCGTTGAGGGAGACGAAAGTAATTACTTCCCTGAAACACCCTTTGCCTGCATTTACAGGGGTCATAAGCCTGAAGAATTTACCCCTCATTTCTATCCACCAATATCCAACCACCCAATCATGGCGCGCCCGATGCTACTCACGTAAATAGTAAGGAAATGATGCTATTCCCAAATTAACCCCAGGCAGGTCGAATTCGTTGATATTGATTCGCCAACACAGATTTTTTTACTCTATATTTGCGATCTCTGATGGAAATCTAGATTCATTTTCTCCCATTTTTTGAATTTATCAAAGCTAAGATAGGCACGAAGCGGCATACTTGCCGAACCCGAATCCGAATATGAAGCTATATATGTGTGAATAAAATGGCAGGGTGGTCCTTGTTGTTGACAAGAGTATTTGCTGTACATATAAAATTATCCCACCGCTTGGTCGTTCTATATCATAGCTTTATATTTCTACTTTTACAAATTATATACCTCCATTATCGCAAGTGAACTTTACCTCACATATGGAATTTCATATCCTCTATTCATCTACCACCTCATAATCAACTCCGAGAAACTAACCATGGCACCATCTCGTCCACTACCGAAAGGTATCTACACACCACTACCATGTTTCTTCTTCGAAGGAACTGAAGATATAGGTATAGTACCACCAAATTCAGCTGTGTATTATTGCTAAGAACCACAGATTATGATACTTACAAAAAACATGTCCAATGTCCGTCCCCACCATCCACTCACGAGGAGAGTTAAAAGTCCGAAGTGATGAAATCCCACTCACCCCAAAATGATAGACACGGCTTCAGCTGGTACGATCCCAGTTATTTCAGGCACTATGGGCGAAGCTCCTCACCTCGTAACCAACCCTTCCCGAATTCATTTTACTCCCCCCGCCTCTAACATCCAACCTTAGACATCCACCGAAAGAACACTCCTAATAACTCACGCCCGTAGCGCCCTCGATTCCCTTTCACTCAACCACGTGCCTATAATCGCCGGATGCGGCGCCCCATCAACAAGAGAATCCATCTCACTTGCCCATGAAGCCGCTGCTGCAGGTGCCGATTACGTAATTGTTCTCTCTCCTGGATTCTTTGCCGGAACTTTGCAAAGCAACGGCGGTAGCGCGTTGAAACAATACTTCTTGGATATTGCTAATGCAAGTCCTGTGCCTGTATTGATGTATAATTTCCCAGCAATGACTGGAGGTATTGATTTTGATAGTGATTTTATCCTCGAGGTAGCAACAGCAAGCCCGAATATTTGTGGTATTAAATTGACGTAAGTTTATTAGAGAATATGTTTTACCAAGTCATTTTATTCTCACTAACATCGATCCCTAGTTGCGGAAATGTTGGGAAATTAACAAGGATCACCTCGGTAGTCGATAGCCCTGAATTCAAAAAAGACTACCCACGGACCGATCCACATTCATCCTTCCTCGTCATAGATGGTTTCATTGATTTCCTCCTACCATCAATGGCATCAAATTCTTCAGGTGCGATAACTGGACTTGCCAACTTCGCGCCGGTATGTACTCTGACATCCCATCTATTCACCTCAACCCCCATCCCATACTCCAACCATTGTCCCCGATCTTAACATCTGACTAACCAACCCCTCAGCGAACTTGTGTCAAACTCTGGAGTCTCTGCTCATCTCCCACAACCTTAACCAGTTTCGAAACCCAGACTCTTCAAAATCTAATCTCTAACGCCGATGGTGTCGCTTTAAAAGTCGGTATTCCAGGTATGAAAGCTGTATTGTCCAATTTATTTGGGTACCCTCCTAATCCTCGTCTGCCTTTGTTACCTATGAGCGCGGTTACAGCGGAAGAGATATTGGCCAAACCTGCTATAAAGGCTTTACTTGATTATGAGGCTGCGCTTAGTGCATGAACTTGGGTTGGAATGAGCGGAAAAGTTGGGGATTTGTCTTGCTTTTGGATGAAATACTGGGCTGAGGAGATTTGGCTAAGAAGAAAACTGAACTCCTGTGAATGTTGTAGCTTCAATGTACACCGACACAAAAGCAGAGACAAAAGCATTACGTATACGAATATATGAAGTTGGTATATAAAGACGTTTAACGGTTGAAGCACAAAATATATACTAACGAAAGAACAAGACGGCACCAAACGGGTATGTACACTGAAAAAGTCCCCTCAATTTCCCCCCAACATCTGAACCCTCTTTCCGTTCCAATTCAAAATCCAAACTTAGAAATCAACTCATAAAATCCAACCCCAACCATCATGCCTATACTTATTCTAAAGTGTATGCCCCAAACCACCATTGTGAATATAACTCACATCCTATTCACCCGGCATCCCAGCCACCATATTCGCATACTGACTAGCCGGATAACTCAACAAATTCGTCGTACTATCCAAAGCCCCAAAATTGCTCGCAACCGTAGCAATCAAACTCCCACTATCATTCCTATCACCACTACTCTCCCAAAACATCGCACCGCCCAACTTCACACTCTTAATATAATTTGCCTTGAGAGTAGCAACAGCTGGAGAATCATAACTAATCAATTCCCGAGATGAAGAATCGTAACTATACGAAGCCACAATACTAGTATCAAGTGTCACATTGGCACCAGCTTTCGGTAAAACTTTATAGTCCCAAACTCCAGCCTCCCAAGATCCACTTCCGATTCCGGCATAAGGTAATCCCATACCAGCAGTCGCTTCAAAGGACCGTCCGTATAGAGGAAGACCCATAGAGATCTTAGTAGATGCGACTCCAGCCGCTGTATAAGCTGTGAGTGCTTGTAGCGTATTGAACGGAGTGCTGTTAGAATTCGACGAACTGGCATACAAGTTCGCATCATGACCGGAAATTGTGTCCCATGAACCGGCATAATCATACGCCATGAGATGCCATGCATCTAAATAGGCGTCCATAGCAGCAAGATGCAAGATCCCATAATTACTGGGACCAGCTGGGCTAGCTACCGTGATAAGAAAATGATATCCGGGCGCAGAAGCCGCTGCATAGATGTCGAGGGCTGATCTCACTGCTGCGAGGAGAAGCACGAAATTGGCAGCTTCAGCGTCATTGGCTGGATATTCCCAATCTATATCTATCCCATCAAATCCAAGGTCTTTGACAAAAGCCACAGCAGTCGAAGCGAATGTAGCACGAGTCGTAGCAGTGCTTGCTGCAGCTGCAAAATTAGTACTGTAGGTCCATCCACCTATAGATAGGAGGGTTTTCATTTGACGGTTTTCCTTCTTGAGAATGTATAGCTGCTTTACGCATCCGTAGACATTATTGCCAATGTCATTCCATGAATCATTGGCATAGTGCTTTTGCAAATCGGCGTATGTATCGGACAGATATCTGTGAGAGTGTGAGTTGAGTGTTAACTCATAAGTATTTATTTTCTGAACTCACACTGTACCATCCGCTTGGAGGTTAGCAAATGCATAGATGACGTGAGTTAACTGAGAGGCGGGTAGCTGTTGAGGTTGATAGTTCCGCCCGTAGATGGCCCTGAGATCATTGGTATCAGCATCAAAGATGGACTAGTTACATGCTCATTCAAAACTCTATTTAACTCACCAGTTGACGAAGTAAGCAGCATTCCTGTACCCAGTCGCCGCCATTTTATTACTCTTATAATTCTTATAATTCTTCGATCGTGCCGAAAGAGCCACTGGGCACAACAAAGCTATTGCTAAAACCAGATATCGAACGAGAGGGGACATGGTGGCAATTTCTGGAAATGCGCATCGAAGAGGGATATCAATTTCACCCTTAGCCAACGAGGAATGATGGCGTAAGTGATCTATCTATATAGGGCGAGTAATAGACTAGGGAGAGGGTAGGAATTCAACCGATACATCAATTGATTCCCGTGCCGATAATGTTTGACATCCTTTCCTTGATGTGACGGGTCTCTACACTCAACGTTACCTCCATTCCAATGTTCAATGTCAATTGAATGACAATCTACATTTTTGCTTAGGTCCCATTCAGTGGTCATATTCGCACATCGAAGGTAAGTGGATTTAAGCGATTTACTAACATTTAAGCATCACATTTGGATATTAAATGCATTCTAAATTTGACAAATTAGGGCTGAGAGTATAAGTAGAACTTGATTAAGTATAACCTCAAACTTTAAAGATACATTTAATTGTTAAAAATTTAAATTTAACTTTGAAAATATGATGGTAGCTAAATGCTAAAATAAATAATTTATATAAGATTGAATCTAATTTTTGTATTAATACAAAGGTACCCACGCACTTTAATCTCCTATGTGTGAATGTCGCTACCGAGTCCTTAATCTGAAGGGCCTTGCTGGGGTTGGTTGTTGCATTATACTCCTTAAAATCCGAGCAATGGCCGTTAACTTTTGTTATCCATCCTATCACCTAGAAGGAATCACTTTTAGTAACGTGAAATGGATTGCATGCGGGCACAACATGAGCTTTCATAAATGTGTATACTTCAAAAGCTCGTGGTACAAATTGTTGAGAATGTATGAGACACAAGGGGATGTCACATGTAGCATTAAAATACCTTATCAAGAATGAACATAACACGAGGTAAAATGAGGAGAATTCTATCAACATTTGGATTTAAGGTCTCAGTTAGGAAGATTGAGAATTTTCCATGGAAGAAATATTGTTGCGACTTCGAGTGGGAAAATATATCAATGTAACGGTTCCGTTCCGGGTAAACGATAATAAGATATCGGTACGAAATTGCCTAAAATGCCTACTAGGTATATGGGCATATGGAGAGAAAAGAATTGTCCCTAGTGGCAGAAAATCTGCGAGGCGAAATCCCGGAGGCCTTGTCGCTATCAATCTATTCCATGTTTGGGAATAACTAATCTTTAACATTTTCATTGCAAAAATCCAAAAAGACTCAATTCAATTCTCATTGATTCGTTGACTAAGATCTAAAAACCGAGATGATATGGAGTTGGTGCCAAGATGGCAACGTTACAGTTTCTCAAAAGGTAGGCGGGCTTCCGACTACATTATGGTAAGTAATTGGTGATAAGGAACCCCCATTCTAACAACCACGTGAAAGAACCATAGTCGGTAGGGAGAGGATGCTTCGGGCAATTTAAAAGTCATCGGTATCGCATATACCAACCAACATGATTATTTGAGATGTGGTCACTAGTATCACCTCCCATATCAATCCATGCCATTGCATAATCTCGGTCCAGGAACAATCTGTGACCCTGCTCACCTAACTCTTTCGGCGTGGTGAAGCAGACAGCCTTGGATATCCTAATGTATCATGAGATATATCGGGAAGGAGAATATCCAGTAGGCAAAATGTGATAGGATGCTTAGCTTCTTTAAGTGGTTATAATCTTGAGTGGGTTGATACCGTACTTCATCGGGAAAGGAGTCTTCAGGGTAGTTTCCTAGATGTATGAACCCCGGATAGGACTTCGTTCAATATTGGTAAGGGAGGAGAAAGTCAGACAGGTACTCGAGAATGGGAAGGTTGCATTCGTCCGAAAGTATCATGTACCGGACGCTCCTGATTCAAACGCTTCGCATGATATTGAGGATGTAGGTGGCATTGTGTCCATCTCATTTAAGATAGGATTGGAATTTATTCCAACTTCCCGGTTTTCGCTTTCCCTGATACTTGGGCAAATAATCGTCCAAGTGCTGCTCTTATTCTCAATCGAACAGCTTTGACATCCCATTTCTCTGCTTCATCTGCTGCGACAAATCTTCTCACTAGAAGATTAAATATGCTCCCAAATGCTAATGCCATCACGGTACTTGTGAGAATGATGACATTATAAGGCATACTGAAATCCGGCGTTGGAAGTGGTAGCAAAAGACTGGTTGTTCGTATGCTGACATTTCCAATTGTGATCACCGCTGGTGCGACATCAAATCCTCGATTGGCATCAGGTGGGTATTCGGTATATCGAAGAATCGCCTTCTCGAAGTCGTATGTCAGGATTACTGTGGAATTTTGAGGAACTCGTAAGCGCACTTCTAGTTGAGTACCGCGCTTTCTATCTAAAGCTGGTCGATAAAACATCTCTTGTACGACATCTTCATCTAAGCCGTTAATTTTAGCTTTCAAAGTATGAAGATAAACCTTCATAAACCATGGTAGGGACTCCATATATACGAAATCGACGGCCTTTGTGGTGGAAGGATTAGTAAGAATCGCCTGTACACCACCGCGCTCTTGTCCATAACCTATAAACGATCGTTCCGCATAAAGTAAGGGTTGCTCCAATGGGGCCTTTTCATGAATTTCCTGTCGTGGAAGTACCATTTCGAAGTCACCCTCTTGTGCTAACTGAAAGCATCGCATAAACCCCGAAGAATCTTTGTGTTCTACAGCTCCTGCAGTCACAAATACATCCCGAGCATGAGGAATATTTATACAAACAGGATCCTCGGTATCATCAGCCAATGGACATGAGCCTTTTAAAGAATGACCAAATATTTGCGACAAGGTCCAATCCTCTTCATCTGCAGCGTTGTCGAGTGGGAAACAGGTATCTTCGGCATCGTAGGGTTTGGAGGTGTCGCATTTCAAATCTTCAAATGGTACAGGTCGTGGAATTGGATTGTCTTGGAAAAATCAGTACTAACTCGACATTGTAAAAAAAGTAAACATACCTCTCGGACGTTTTGATCTCTGTATATCCAAAACCATATCAATTGTTTGTGTAATTTGAAGTTGGCATTCTTTCCCATCATTTCCGCAGAGGGGTTGAATGTCGATTGACATGCTCTGCCATGATGCATCAAACAGTTTGTGACCGTCGAGTAAACTGGATATCCCCGCTTTCCCTTTACACGGCAATAACTTTAGGAATGGCGTTAAGTTTTCTGTGCAAACAACTTCGCGCGGCAGTGTACCATGTAATAGGTGTAAATTCGACAAGGTAGAGTTGGAATGATCTCCTGCTGGCTGAAATGACAATACCGGTCTCGTTGTTCGAGTTGAATCAATGAAATTCAATGAGGCGCAAAAGAGGCCAGATAACGCATTTGTTAATGTTAACCATCTACCATCGGCTCTAAAGTAATTAATTAGTAAGAGAGAATCTCTCTCAATAACCCTTCAATTGGAAAGATATATACACACTCCTCATCTGTCTCTGCTTCTACCCATGCCCAAAGTTCTACACCAGTTCCACCTTCTCTTGAACCTCCCCATGGCCTTGTTCCCCAACTCTCAGCATCCCATCTACCCAAACTGAACCTCAAATGTAATTCTCGTGTGTTCGCATATTGTAAAATTTGTCCCAATGATCTAGGGAAATATCTGAAATTTTGTTGTTCGAATGAAGTGAGGCTGGTATTACTTTGAAAGTTGAATGAGGCTAAAAGAGATGATGGATGTAAAGGGCGAAGTAGAAGTTGTTCATGATAATCTGATGAAGCTGTTGTTATTGAAAATAACAAACCAATTAATAGGAAATTGAAGAGAACATTTCGACATTTGGCAATTAAAGCCATTATATTTGGTGTCAAAGGGTAATCATGAAGCTTTTCTTGATTTCATGAGATAGATGTATTTGAAATTAGGAAGGGATTAAATTTGGGTATGTATGCGAATGCGATGCGATGCCTAGGTAAGGTAGGTGTGCTCAGATATGGGTTAATAATATATTTTTTTACGGAGCCTTGTCTTCCTAGCCTCGCCAGCCTCGCTTAGTATGAGCCCGTATGAGCTTCCAAAGTTCTTATGTTGAGCTTGGATTTATTACTTTACTTTCTAATCTTTAATAAAGCACTCCCATCGCATCAATCAATTGATTTTTTATCAGCCTCACAACAAAGTAAACAACCACAAAATTACAATATAAGATCTTCAATTCATCCATTACTTTACTCACTCTCATTATACCCCGATAATATATAGACACGATTTCAAATTATGGCGGCAGAACAAAGGAAGTTGCTTGGTATGTATTTGATTTCCCTCATGAAGAACCCTCACAATCAAATACTTGTGCTAACCAACATTTGCCAAATAGAGCAACTTATGGGAGCTGGCGCTTCTTCTCGCGCAGCTCAACTTTCTATTACAGATCCAAAGATTTGTAGATCATTTCTCGTCGGTACCTGCCCTCACGATCTCTTCACAAACACCAAACAAGATTTAGGACCATGTCCAAAAGTACATTCAGAACCATTGAAGACGGAATATGAAGGTACAGCACAACCTCAAAAACAAAAATGGGGATTCGAATACGACTACATGCGAGATTTACAAAAATATATCGATGAGTGTAATAGAAGGATAGATGTGGCGCAAAGACGACTTGAGAAGACTCCAGATGAAATTCGACAAACCAACGCTCTTCTCAAAAATATCTCCGACCTTGCAAAATCTATCGAAACTGGTTTACTGGAAATTCAAATTCTCGGGGAACAATCAGAAGTATCGCGTGCATACGAAGAATTCTTTAGAATCAGGCAAGCAATGCAAACAAAGTCCGACAAGGAAAAGGAATTGAAGGCGCTATCAGATACGAGTGGACCATCAGGACATCAAAAACTACAAGTCTGTGATGTCTGTGGAGCTTATTTGAGTCGATTGGACAATGACAGAAGATTGGCAGATCATTTCTATGGAAAGATGCATTTAGGTTATGCGCAAATGAGAAAGACTTACGAAGCTTTCCCTAAGGAGATGAGGAGGTCTAGACCAATTTTGGATGATAATGATCATAATTCGGGTCCTAGAGGTTATGATGGAGGTTATGGGGATGGTGGATATGGTGGTAGAGGAGGTGGTTATGGAGGACGAGGTGGAGGGAGAGGTGGATTCAGAGGAAGAGGGAGGGGATTCAGAGGTGGATGGTAATATGAATGTACCTAGGTTGGCGTTTATGGATGATCCTCCTGGAGTTCTTGTCTGGCCCGATATCTGGACTTCCGCATTCGATTTTAATCTTGTTTACTATCGATCGATCCATTCTACGAAGTACATATTTTGCTGTGCTGGTCGAGCCGAATTTTCGGGGGTTGATGGTATCATGAGTACATATCGATACATCTTCCTACCAGCATGTGCCCAACATTTTCTGCCATACCCATTCTTTTTCGATGGAAGTGGAAGATAAAAGATAGAAAAGATGTTTGCGAGGATTTTGAGACTTATACTGGTGAGTCACCCAATGAGTTTTTGCCTAATATATCAAACTTAACCAAGTACCTTCGTTGTAGCACTCAGAACTCATATCGTTTCCAAATAAGAAACTTATCTTACTATTCATTCTGCTTGAGCCTAGGTGACCTCTTGTTGAACTTATTTCTTCGGCCAATAATGAGATGGTAAATTCCCCTTTTTGGTTTTTAATTTCTACATCAGCATTCTGGGATCGTATGGACATCGACAGTTCATCTGATGATGCAAAACATCAAGCTCATATTAGTTCATGAATCCATGCATGCGGGTTCTGCTGCCATCTTGATTCGTCAACACTGCCACCCCAATGAATTCCTTAGATGGCGAACTTTTAATCCTTGAATATCAAAACCGGATTTTCAAGTTTTGGCATGTTTCATAAAATCTGGTATTTCAAGATCTGGCGGATCACAACTAATTTTACGTCATGGCTTTTCTACAGCACTTTATTAATGCCTTCTCAACATCACTTTGAGGTAATTAATCAAATACTCGTCGTAATTGTTACTTGAAATCTATATATCAAAAGTATCTAAATATATTGCGACTTCTCATATCACCAATCTCAGCACTTCATACTTCCCTCACTGGATTGTCAATATTGCAACTATGGATACTTTCAAACAAACAACTGGTGGTGCCTCCCAACATACCGAGGAACAGAAAAAGCACATCTATGACAACCTTCCTGAAGATGAAAAGAAAAAACAAACCTATACGGAATGGGCAAAGGAAGTCTACAACGATCAGTATGAGAAATGGATGCCATGGCTAGAGGACCAATATTTGAAATGGTTTGGAAAAGGAGATAACAAGGCATCATATGCGACGAAAGGTAAATGACATAACGCCCTCATTTTTCGAGTTGCCTTTGGACATTGAAATGCTTACTGACGATACGAACCAGACACACTCAGCAAAACTAAAGTTACTGGCGTGTCCCAAATCGACCAAATCCAAGACGACGTACATAATCTCGTGGGTAACCAACTCGGCGAGAATGGCATGCTAGCCCCTATTGGAAATATGGTAGGGAAAGAAGGGATCAATAGAGCTGAGAGAGGCGGAAAGGATGAGAGTGGAGAATATGGAGGTCCGGCTTCGGGTATTACTGATCCGGTAGTAAACAATGCGAAGGGTGTGGGTCAGGGTATTGTTGGTGGTGCACAATCTGCTGGGTCGGCGCTTGGTAGTGGTGCTCAGAGTGCTGGAGGATTGGTAGGTGGTATGTTTGGGGGTGGAGGTACGGATAAAAGGAAGGAGGAAGCATAAGTGAGGTAGTGGGTGGTCTTCGATATGCTTTGATGTGTGGTGGTTTTTGGCGTTGGGTGGGATGGTAGTTGGATGGATCTGTTCTTTGAAATATACCCTACAAATTGCTTTTACAATATGACGGTGGAAAGTGTTGGCTTTTGGTCCCCATGGCCCTTGATGTCTCCCGTACCAAGTAATATCGTATTATTTGGGGTTTTCTTACCTAGAACCTATCCTGCATTCCCTTTAATTTTGCTATTCGTGGCTCGTTCCCTCTGCTCACCAAGCGGTGATTACCGGCGTACCTGAACGCTCGAATGTCACGCCTTCCTATCTACCACTCTTACTATGAACCCTTAATGGCATGGTAATCTCATATACTGTTGTTTGTTTTATATACAATACTTCTACTACCATTTCCCGAATCCTGAAAAGGGCTTTAGATGGAGAGTTACTGATAGGTGCAGTAACCTATCAGTCACGCTCAAAGTCCCAACTCTTTTCAATAAACCAAACAGTAGTCAAAACCTGTTTGTATTAAAGCATTTCATTGATAAAATTTCACGTAATTACTGCATCAATATTAAACCCAATCATTGAGTGAAAGTTGATCATTGAGGTACTGATTAGGATGCTGATTAGTTGAGCCTGTTGGTTAATGAATTACTGCATCACCTGGTGGATTAATGACCCGGATGTTATTTGTGAGACCTATAACAACTGGATAAAGAGGCTTTCACGAAAATAATTTGGGAAATAATATACCTTTTATTATTTGCAATAACTTCCAATTGGAAATGATCTACAATATGTAAAATCGAGATCATATAAAATGTGTGGTACTCGTACCGTGACCCCGCTAGCGCTACTAAATCCGTTAAACCCGTTCAGATCCTTGCTGTTATTCAATCACTGGTACTACATCGATTTTAACTTCTTAAGTGCTTCACCTATGGAGTCCATCTTGTCGGTTTTTGTTCCATTTCATCTTACCGCGCCGGCATGTGGTGGAATCAATCTCTCCGAGCGACAGAACTCAACGGCCGTATTCAAATTCACATCGAGACATACGCGTACTACCCAGAAGCATATAAGTAATGACTGCCTAAACGCTGAACAGTAAGTCATCAATTCTCAATCTCATTCTATATCATAGTCTCAACTTTATCTCAATTATAATGTCGAGTTCCCAAAAAGTCATCGTCGTAGTTGGAACCACTGGAAAGCAAGGATCCTCTGTAGCCAAAACCTTCCTTGCTCTACCGAATTGGCATGTTCGTTGTTTAACACGCACTCCTTCCTCGGCTGCATCTCAATCATTGGCTGCCCTAGGTGCAGAAATTGTTCAAGGAAACTTGGAAGATTCAACTTCACTTGTCAAAGCATTTGAAGGTTTGGCTCAACGAAAGAAATTGGGAGGAAGTTTTGGCTGCCCGTTAAAATACTTTGGGAGGCGTTGGGGGAAGTGCTGGGTGCTAATGGCAAGGAATGGCTAGTGGGTACGGGTAGATGAACTTGTTCGTGTGTTTGAAGTGAAGGAATGTGGGCGAATTGTATACTGCATTCGGTTCAAGATGATTAGAGAGGAGTGGAATTCTATTTTGATTGATTTTACATTGAAGTGAAAAGAAAAACTCTAGTAAATTGCCTGCCCACCCATATCGTCATCGAAGACGTCGTAGAGGTATCACTCAATCAATCTTTTAAAACCGGACGAAGATATTCCATCCTGTCTTTTTTATTCTTGCCACAAGAACAAAAGTTGTACCAATAAGACAAAAAACCCCAGAAAATATCTTAAGACCATCCCAGCCACCCGCACCATCAAGTATGGCACCATTTATCGGATTCGTAGTCATTCCTCCAATGGCCGTAACAAGAGTGACAATGCCAGTTCGAAATCCTAGTTCTGCCATAGGTGAGATTTGCATTACTAATGGTGTAATGAGTGACGCATAAGCTCCTGAAAAGAATCCAAAAAGCAAAGCAAAAGCAATCAGGGCAGCATTGCTTACGCAAGTGAGCCAAAGTGCCAAGATCCAAATCCCGGAAAGGTAACATACGACGACGAAGATATTGTACCGTCCAATCTTATCTCCTAGAAATCCAGAGAACAGACGACCGAACAACGACGCAGCATTCAAGATCGGAAGTAAATATTGGGCTAGTTCAGAACTCATGCCTGCATTAACCGCCTGACTAGGTAAATAGTTGATAGGAACGAAAAACCCATAGCTAAAGCAAAAGAATCCAGCGGTGATGAGTAGGAATTGTATCTCCGTGAATGGTTTCATCAACTGAGCGCCTGTAATATTATGTGGTTGTGGACGATGGTAGGGACGAATTGTTAAATTTGCAATGATCAACAAAAAGAGGATAACAAATCCACAGATTCGCATAGCCCATCCGAATCCTACGTCGCGTATAAGATGTGATACCATGATGGGGAAAACAATACCACCGACGCTAGAACCGGTGAAGAGGATCCCAAAGGCCGCTCCTCGTTTCTTGTTAAACCATCCCGCGACACAGGTCATAGCTAGAAATATTAGTACATCAATTACATGATAAGAATGAATGGGGAGATAACCAAATACATACAAGGTGAGAAAATTGCACCAACACCAATGGCAGAGCATACTCCTTGTGCAAGAAGTATTTGATAATATTCAGTACTTAGACTGGCCATCATAATTCCAAAAACATGTAAGAAACTTCCACCAAGAAGTAAACCTCGTGGACCATAATGATCATAAATTACTCCAACGAAGGGCCCCTAAGACAATTAGTGTGCTGGTTTTAGTTATAGAATCGAGGAACATACCAAACCCATTGTGAAGAATATTTGTAATGACGGAATCCATGAGATAGTACTTGCGGAATAACCACTAAGTAATTCATGTTGATAATATTCTTGAAAAACTCCAATACCTGTTTTTGTGTCAATATGAATAGTCGTTGACAAGGAATGAATGATAAGACTTACTATTCAACCACCCAAAGGTACAGAAAGAAGCGCACCACGCACCAAGAACCACAAGCCAAGCAGTAACTCCGCCATCTGGCGCATCGCTACCAAAGGGTTTAGGCTCCATGGCCTTTTCTTCGTTGTTTTCCTGCAGTGGAACGGTGATGGAGGGATTAAATGTGCTTTCGGTCCCTTCATCGCCACGGTCGGCTAGGGCGATATCGAAGTTTGATTTGGACATGATTCGACTGGAAACTTTTCTTGAAGTAAGAAATGAAAGAAAACAAATCGACGTGAATTGAGTTTGGACATTTTATTATTATGTGTCTATGGTTCATACTTATAGCCCAAGAGACAACAATCTCTTACCCCGAGAGGTGGAAATACGATTTCTTTTCCACCCGGGTTTGATATTATACATGGAAGGAATTAAAGATACATGTTTTCGGTCTGATTTTCGATAGGAGTACATTGTTCAAGTCGGATTGGTTCATTGGTTTGGTGAATGGATCTGTCTGGTAGATTACGACGTATCGAACTTCGGGCTCGGGCGTAAAATACGAACAAATATCGCCGGGGTCTTATGCTGACTAAAGTCCTCGGGCATAAAATCTTAGACTACACATTGTTGTATGGTGGATCGATCACGTCAACACATGTTATTTCATTTACATTCTGTAAAAAGAAAGAAAAACTTACTGTTGGTCTGTATATCTGAGTGCTCGGAATGGCGACCTCCTCCAAATCACCATCATCTACCTCGAACCCCGAGTCAGAAACACAACCGCGCATAACTTCTCCGATTGCAACTTCTTCTTCTAATCGATGGATCACGCGTTCTTGTTACTTTTGCAGTAGCAAGAAAATTCGATGCGATAAGAGGGACCCTTGTACATCATGCGCGAGAATTGGCAAATCATGTAGCTACCCCCCTAGTGGACCGCGCAAACGGCGCACCAAAAAGGCCATCATCACGGATATGGCTTCGCGGCTCACTAACCTTGAAAAATCTGTTGCAAAATCAGTAGTCCCTCATTCTGGCAGTAGTGATATCTCTCTACAAGGGTCGGATATTAATAAATCAACTCACCCAAGAAAGTTGAGCGCGAAAGATGTTGGTAGAGAAGAAGTCCTTGTCCAAAAAGGTTCCTCTAGTCAATATTTCAATGAAATCTTTATGTCCAGAGTAATAGGAGAAGTATGATTCACGCCAAATATCTAGAAAATAGAAGTAACGTGTCCATAGGAAGGAAATATCAAATCCATTCTTACACCATTAGTTACCGCAGGTCACCAGCCGCAACCGTCTCCTTTCAATGCTCTAGGAATTCTTTCCTCTCCATCACCATCCATCCAACCAGCTAGTCTTCATCCAAGCACCCAAATTGCTATAAGATTATGGTCAATATACCGAGAGAATGTGGATGGTGGTACTGGATCAAAATTGTTACATGTGCCCACTGATGAACTGAAGGTATATTCAACTATTAATAATCCCCAAGAAGCATCATACGAAAGTTTGGCCTTAAATTTTGCAATTTATTTCGCATCGGCCGTGTCCATTCAAAGAAATGAAGCAGAAACAATATTAGGATTAGATCAAAATACCTGTTTACTTCAATTCAAGATTGGTTTGGAACAAGCACTCGCTCGTAGTGATTTCTTGGATTGCCCAACAATTAGCGGACTGTTTGCATTGTCAATATATCTGGTAAACCATACTCTCTTCTTCAATTGCTATCTTTACTTGGACTAATGTGTTATTAAATCTAGTCTGCTCTTCGAGTCCATAACCACGGGAAGGGAATTTGGATATTGAATGGTCTTGCAATTCGAATTGCTCAATCCATAGGTCTACATCGAGATGGAGATAAACTCGGCATTTCTCCTTTTCAATCCGAGATGCGCCGTCGACTGTGGTGGCATCTACTCAGTAAAGAGGGTCGTGCAGGTGAAGATTATGGACTTGAAAATCCAAACAGTCAGTTACTCAGCTCAGAGGTTGGCTTCCCTGCCAATGTAAACGATGCAGACCTTTTTCCAGATATGCAACAACCGGCTATACCAAAATCAGGTTGGACCGAGATGGCATTTACATTAATGAATATAGATATCTCAACGTCTATGCAAAAGCTCGAAACCATGGCTGCATCATCACGTTCAATACCTCCAGTCGAAAGGTCTCGAGAGATAATCATCAACGATACACGACTGCGCATTGAGAAATACCTAACACATTGCAACCCCGTGATCCCACATCAACTTTTGACATTAAAATGTTCCCGATTCTTAATTCAAAAACTTGACTTCGTTACAAAACTTCAATGGATGATATTGCGACATGATTCTCCGGAAGCTTTTACAACGGAACAGAATCTCATAGAAGCTCTTGAAATATTGGAACCAAGAATTCATAACGAGGATGGCTTACTTGACCAATTCTCTTGGGCTAGAAAAGCTTATCCTCAGTATCATGTCACCATGTACGTTTTATGGCATCTATGTGCTAAACCCGAAAGTCCAAATGCTACAAGGGCGTGGATAGCAGTTGAAACTTTATTCAGCGATGAGTTGAGAGATGTATCTATGTTGGGATTTGGATGTAAATCGGCTGTTTTGGTGGCATTGAAAACGAAAGCTGAATTGGCAAGAGAAAAGCTTGGTATGGGGAAAGCTGGAACAAGAGAGGATATACGTATTGATCATACATCTGAGAGTGGGCTTGGGGATACGCGAATGGAGTGTGGAAGTATGGACATATCAACAAATTCTATTTCTGGGGATCAAATTGGTGGATTGGGATTTGATGATTTTGCAAATGAGTGGCCTGATTGGACAACTTTGGTTCAGGGATTTCAGTTTGACGCTGCCAATAATATATGGTAAATATGGTAGAAAGTCGGTAGCATTAGAGGGTGCTGTAATTAATCAATCATGGCCAGCAACTCCATAAGTGAATCCTTCAATCTTCAACTTTTATTTAGTCATTGTTAAGTGAGCCTTGAGGAATCCAATTACTTCAATATAAGGGCCTTTTGTTTATGTATTTGATTTATTCAAACGAGTTGAGACTTTGAGAATAGTTCATGAATTATTGCACCCACGGGTGTAGGTAAGTAATGATGACCTTCCTACCCATACTGGTGATTCCCACTAAAAGTTCATCTTCCGTATATAATATCTTCCCCGAAGGGTTGGATAGAGGTGGACTCCTAAATACCTTACCCTCAAGTTTTCAAAACCACGAGTTTTAAAAGATATTTCGAGATTCGAAAACTTCAGTTTTTTAAAGCCTGGCACCCTATTCAAGATCCAAAGTTCTTGGAGTTTCATATCATCGTCTTCCGCCAGCCAAATCAACTCTCGTTGCGTGGTCCCCATTTAAGTAAGTTGATAAAGTATGCAGGTCAGCGAAGACAGCCTGGCTTAAGGTGCTCCGTGTATTTGAAATAAGCCGAGGTAAGTCTAAACCTACCTAAGTAATTATTGGCTACACCCTCAACAATCGGTATCCTAGAAACAAAACAAAAACATTCAAATAATTCCTTTACGGCCATTATTTATTTTTTCGCCTGGTGGTTATTCGGAATATCACAGGTATGAGGGGTAGCAACTTCTGTGATTCTTCTCCGCGTTATTCTCGATTTCATGAATTGAAAATAGATTGGTAGCAGCAAGCATGAAGTATTTGATTCCCAGCCGACCGCATCACACAACATCATCTCAATTGCCTTCCATCTTCTGAGGATGTCACCAAGATTCCGAAGAAACAGAGACTTAATGCGATTGCGACTGGCACAAGATTCTGGAATTGGGAATACAAACCTCATGTCTTTGGCTTATTCAAGCATCAAGGCATACCGAATCTTTGACCCAATTTTATCGACGACGACAATTGGCATTTATGCACGCGAAATCAATGGAAATACCAGGCAACAATTACGAGTCCTACATCGCACATGTGCTATAAGATGGGACCGCAGGATATACGTTGGGGAGAAGCATGTTCAAAGGATTCAGGTGAGATTGTAAGAACGGGCTGCTAACAGCAATGTCAAATGGAACAACAGCGGCAAGACAAGACAAGGTCCCAGTACCCAATTACAAGATCAGACATCTGCAGCAGATTTATACACCAGGCGTGGAGATCATATTCCCAAGTTCATCGACCATTCCATGTCAAGCAATGAGCCTGCGGAGGCACCTATCGGAATTAGTAGGAATATTAAACAACTGGGAGGACATTGGGACCGGGGGGGGGGATGGGTGCAAGAGAAGGTCAATTGGGATATGGTTATAGATCTCGAGGGAAGAGACCGAGGGTCAAGTCCTAGAAGCTAGGCAAACCGATTCGCCATGTAGTTTGGGCATGATAGTTGATGGGTCTTGAAATCGGAGAAGGGGAAGTTAAAGTAGTGCAGAAATAAAGGAACTTTGTGTTTTCCCCAGCTGGCCATCTAGATATTATTGCCATAGCCACCATTCCAGCAAGTTATACATGTTCCCGCTCCATTTCATCCTACATTCCTAGTTTTATTTTTTGATTTTCAATCCCTACTTGGTCTTACTCGGCACCACTATGTATTGCAACTTTTAACTATATCCACAACTTGATGTACGACAAAGTGCTCCAATCTTAATACGTTCCTTCTCCCTCTCAATCTAAGCAATTGGAGTGATACATGTAAGTGCGGAATCATCTCATTTGTTAATTGCGAACAGGATTATTACACTACATCAAACCGCATGACTCATGCTGTAAGTCTCACCCCCACACGCCGTTCCATTTTGGGTTCGCCGTCGCGAAAGAGGATCGTTGAAAGGATTCTTTATCGAACAAGAGAAACCTCGATTCAATATAAAAACCCCCAATTTTCTACGGAAAATATCAGATTTCTCTACATCAATTCAAATCAATTGGACCAGGAACAAGAACTGTATTAAAATGAATCCAGTTAATACGAAGCCATACAAATTACCTCAAGATGCGACTTGGTTAAGTAAGTTTTACCCCACTCCAATGGTACCGTAAAGTACAACTAACATTGAAAAGTTACTGGTTGTTCTTCCGGTATTGGTCGCGAAATTGCACACTTGATAGCAAGCAAATCAAATCAACGATTGATTGCTACAGCTCGGAACCCATCTAGCCTCTCATACCTTCCTGACAACCCCAATGTTCTCAAACTCTCAATGGATGTGACTTCAGTCGCTTCTGTCGATTCCGCTTTCACAAGGGCTAAAGAACACTTCGGAGAGCATTGTCATCTCGATGTTGTTATTAACAATGCCGGTTACTCCCTCTCAGGTGATACGGAATCTGCAACAGAGGATGAAATGCATGAGGAAATGGAGACATTATTCTTTGGGACTGTTCGAGTAACTACACGTGCTATTGAAATTATGCGCCAAGCCAAAGATCATCGTGG
>JWJA01004632.1:0-15993 GCA_000812885.1 Lanzia echinophila
AGTTTGTTGATGTGTATGTCATTTGGGTCCTGCAGCACACCCGTACGATTATATTCGTGCCGATACATTTCCACGTTATTTAGCTCTTGATTGTTACAGAGACGGTCCTAAGTCTGAGTAAGTGTTTTCACTCACCATGTTCACTACGCTCGAGTAAGTGCATTATAATATTGCTATTTTTTTCCCTTCAGGAATTGTTGCTCAAGGTCAAATGGAGACATGCTAGAACACGGAACGAGTCTATCGACGTATTTCTCTGGGAGGAGGAATTCATCTTTCTTGATTGGCGATCTAGATAGAGCAATGACACGATTGAATGTATCTTCAGTTGGGTACTTCAAGCACTCACGGGTGATTGCCCACCCAGAAATACCAGATGCGCCGAAAACAAGTGCTTGTTTGGAGGACATTTTGTGGTCGATATTTTGGGATATCGGGCTGGTGATGGAAGATGCAGGGCTATTTGTAGATATTTAAGACAACAATGCCATTGCCTGGCTTGACGCCTTTAGGTCGTGGGGGCTATCATCTACATCGTATAATATATTTTCCACCGAGTCATCATATCGCTCATCGCAAAGATCGACCAATCGAAAACAGAGCGACTTATCTGAATGGTAGCATTGGAGAGATCGCGTGATGCTTTCTGCATTCCAATGCGGATAAATAGACGATAACGAAGCCTCAACGTTATAATGACAGGGCTGACACCAACCCGCCGATTGGAGTGCTTGTTCACTTGAAGGATGTGAAGATAATCATGGAAATAACGACTATTTATTAGAGTCTCATGATATATTTGGTATCCAGGTTGAGGGATTGAAACGGTCCATGTGAAGAACTGACATCCAATTGTTATTGATGATGAATATTGTCACAATGTGCGATATCCCGTGCTCGCGGCTCGTACTCTGCCGCGCTTATACTATGTGTAAGAACATATAGGAGCGATCTTCCAATAACCGCATATATTATACCATGTTGTCAGCAATCGATATCACATCGAATTGAACTATCCAATGAAGAAACTCTCCCACTTGAAGTTCGTGCCACAATCACAAAGTTTTGGATAAAACCATTCGATGCCCAACTTCAGTTGACGATCTATAGTCAGAGGGTTTAAATTATGAGATGTTGAATCACCGTACGTAAAACTCTTTCAGCGTTTTGTGTAAGCGTAAGAATTGCAAAATTGGTTGAGTTCTACCCATTGTCATCACAACCCAGTCATAACTTAAGCTTGCGAGTGCCAGTACCAATTTGTGAACCACCCTTAAAGCTCCAAAAGAATCTCAAAAATCCAAATTTTCATGAATAATGATCGGAAGAAGGCAGGGAATTAATACTCGAATATTAACAGACAATCCGCATGAAAATCGATGTAGTAACTGGGTGAAACTACAACTTTGAGTTGCTGAGCTTCTATCGAAAAGCGACTGTCAGCCTTTTCATACCCTCATGGATTAGTATACCCACTACCACCGTACCCACTAGCTCCGTACCCGCTACCTCGGTACCGGTAATGTAAGTGGAGAGACTGCTGAACCGAGTTCCCACATCGTGTTCAGAATCGAATCGGCTGCAAACTGCCGGTATCGTTACGCTGGGTTGGTTTTCTTCGCTCCACGGACCTTGGCTCGATCGGGAAATGTACAGCATTAGACGGCGTACTGCCAAGTAGTACGTACCCGAATAAGTAACGATGTGTTTATAGCTAAAAGAGGACCACATGAACACGAGTTTTTCTCTCTTTCCTTTTGGAGAGTTCTTCTCTTTGGATGTGAAACAGTTCACGGTACTTCCTAGCCGGCACATGAAGCTCGATTACGGTTAGTACCAACGTCTTTTGATACCCAAATGATCGTAGGGTAAACAAATGAAATTTGTGGAATGTTCTTTGAATTGCCTTTAGTGAAGCGGGTCCGCTCTTACTGACTGATCAAAAGCCTAGAAATTATAGTATAATGGGAGGATTGTGGTACGTACGCCTCACTGCAGTGCATCTGTATCTTTTAGATGATGTCTTAGACCGCAAACAGTACTCTGGGTTCTAGATTTAAAAGCCCTTAAGTCTAGTCCTTGTACTTCATAACCGGGACTGCGAAATTAGGCCGTGTCCATAAATCTTGCTTAACTTCCGAACTTACCCGTTCCTTCGAGTTGAAAAGATCCCAGACAAATGCAGATCTCAATGCAGATCTACTGTCACTTTACCACTATCAGTAAGATTGAAGATATCGCCCTTACCTTGCCGGATCCTTGGGTTGTACTCCGATAGAAATATACTTCTACCTAAGACCGTTTCTAGGAAGGTCATCGTCTTGACTATTGTAATCTCGCTGCAATTGTTATCGGTTGGCGTTAATTTCGACAAGATTTTTCTTCTGTGCAATCTTTCAAAATTCGAGGCTCGATGCATATAATCTACAGTACTAAATTACCTATTTTGGCCTTGTGAAACATTCCTCCGCTGAGTATACAAGCGACGGCTTGGTGGGAACCTGTTACAAGACCACCCCCGAGACCGAATCTTGTCTTCTGCGAGACATCATGTTTCTGTGGGCGTACGGAAGTTTAAGCTTCTTAACGATATTGTTTCTGACTCAGCGGCTGAAATTTGGTAGAGAATACTGACGATGATGATTTGTGAAGTTGGAAGCATCTTCTACAACACCGCCAGAATACTTTGGCAACACTGCCATAAAATGCAAACTTCACCATGCCCGTCTCAAGCCATTTGTCTTGTGAGAAGTAAGAAATCAATCTTGGGATGAAAAAATTCCCTCATTCCGAGGGGGGGGGGTTATACTCACGCTAAAAAAAATTAAACTTTAATTCTTCATCAGAAGAGGAAGGAAGTCACCTCACCTCACTTCACATCCATATCGCACTTGCCTGTTCAAAGTCTTTTGAACATTGAGACAGCAGTACCAGGAAAATGGCGTCCTAGTTTGTTGATGTGTATGTCATTTGGGTCCTGCAGCACACCCGTACGATTATATTCGTGCCGATACATTTCCACGTTATTTAGCTCTTGATTGTTACAGAGACGGTCCTAAGTCTGAGTAAGTGTTTTCACTCACCATGTTCACTACGCTCGAGTAAGTGCATTATAATATTGCTATTTTTTTCCCTTCAGGAATTGTTGCTCAAGGTCAAATGGAGACATGCTTACGAAATGGTGCTTGCGGACCTCCTCGCATATCAACTTAGCTTCAATCCTATGACAATTATCTATGCACTTTGTATGGTGTTTGGCAAAGTAAGTCTACTCGTAGTTATACGCGCCTGAATATATCGATGGTTCTGCGTACAAAGCGACGGCGATACTGTTAGACTTGCTAACAGATTTCACGTCATTATCTTGATAATGCCAACAATTGTACTAATTCAAATTCTCTGGTAACAGAAAGCGGGGTTACTTGGTATATTCGGGGTTGATGCTTTGTAAGTTCATTGTCTTTAAAGTGATTTGGTCCCACAGCTTTTTGGATGTAAGTATTTTTTCTTGCTTTAATGATCTTTGTGGACCTGAAGTTTACGGATCCACCCACTACACGGCAAAGATCATTGATAAGACCAGCTGGATAACCACTGACATATGTCTACAGTGCCATCGTAGCACGTCTTATGACTATTTTTGTCACGCTGCCTAGTCTGCGCATAATCATACGCCACATTGCACCCCGATTGCTCAGCGACATTAATAGTCATGATTCTGGACCTAACCACAATACACCGCGTGAAGATACAGGGAAATCGTCTCTGATAACATTTGGAAAGTTGGGAGGAAGGAAAAACATCAAAGAATTCGGCACAACACTCAATACGTTCAAAATGGAACGCTTGCTTGGGAAAAAGAAGACGTGAGACCGCATGGGCATGACCGTGAAAAGAGCGGATGCGTTAAGGTGGCGATTAGTTCGATGCCGCGGGAATGAGAATGAGGGTGAACATGAGCGTTATTCAAATGCAGATGGGGAGAGCCAAAACGGGATACTGGAGAGGAAATGTGTGCATGAATATTTTGAGTAGGGTGGTTCAAGGTGATGGTATTTTTAGAAACTGAACATTGTGGTCATTTAGAAATGGTCTCATCTTTCCAAGAATCCTACTTCTTTTACCAAAATCAGAAGTTCATTCCCCCAAGGAAGTTTTTGGTATATCTGATATAGCTAATACCATACTCTCATTATTCCCGAGTACTAGTATTGACTTTGGGTCATCTAAAGGGTTGCTGGTATTGTACGCGTGTATTACACAAAACAGGGATGATTTCGCTTAGCCTTATGCAATACTATATGCGCCGAAAATTCCCGTCTGTCACCTGTAGGCCAGTGCGTATTTATGGGCGCTAAAACGCCAACTATCCTCTATGATCAGAGCTCCCGAATTCTATGCGAGATAAGGTATAAAGGGTAAAGGTAAAGTGGATAATGGCAAACGCAGTTTGGGTTGGAAGTGGAACTACGCGCTAAGAATTAGTGGATAGTTTTAGGATCGTTTTCGGGTTATTGTGGTGGGGGTTTGAAGTTCAAATAAGAAAGTGAATGTAGTCTAAATTTGAGATTGAATACAAAAAAAAAGTGTTACTGTCATTACTGTGGCAGTGTAGCATTGCATGGAGCTCTACACACCTAGTTTATTATCGTACTACGATAGGTTGCGTCTTGTATATATTGGACAAGTTATGAGAATTGTACCTGTATGTCTTGGAGATTAAGCTATCTAAAGTTACCTTTGCAGCCTTTCGTTTGATAACGGGGAACTTAGAAGCGAGATAGGCAGGACCCCGCCTTACCAAAATAGTTCTTCTTACATTACTTTCCACCTTGTACTCTATGTCCTTACTGGGCTCACCACGTCCTCTATTTGTATGAGGTCTTCTTATTCAAGATGTGAAGGCACGCGATTAATTCACATACGCATACTTCCCCACCAACCCAGTTATTCGTCCAATCTCTTCCAGCCCGTCAATTACCCGTTGAAGAAAAGATCTTCACCCCGCTTTCCAACTTGTCTGCCTATCGGTACTAGTGACTATACGAGCATGGGTTCGTGAAGAAAGTGACATTATCCGGAAGGCGGGGCTAAAAGCGGTGTGTGCTGTTCGTTACCCTGATAGCATGCACGGTACGATAATGCTTGATCCGAAGCCAGCTCCCTTGTTCACCAGGGAAACAAACGCGGAGGGGATTACAGTAATGAGGATCCCCAAGAAGAGTGGGACATCCGCCCAATCCGCTTTTGCCGCATGTAAGGTTCGTTCAATCCAAATCTTTGGTATCATTTAAAGAACAAGACTTTCTGATTTCATTTTGAGACTCTACATTCGCTGAACAGGTATTTCGTAATATTAATCAATTCCATTTACTTCAAGAACAATGTCAGTAAGAATCGCTGCGCAAGCAGCCGTTGCAGCCCTTACCGAAGCAGGAGTCGGGGAGCTAATATCTTACGCTGATTCCCCGCTCTACAACCAACGTCTAGGCGAATATTTCTCCCTCAGCGCCCAAAAGAAGCCGTTGTGTATGGTACATCCCAAAACGACGGAAGATGTCGTCAAAATAGTCAAGGCTATTGTACCCATCCAAGACTGCAAATTCGCTGTTCGAAGTGGTGGTCACATGACATGGGGAGCAAGCAACATCGAAGATGGTATAGTGATCGACTTTGGGGTGCATATGACATCTGCTGTGGTACACGAAGAGAAGGGGATCGTATCACTTGAACCCGGTGGAAAGTGGCGAGATGTGTACAAACAGATTGCACCATCCGGTATGACTGTGGGTGGTGGGCGCAGCGGTGGTGTTGGTGTCACAGGTTACATTACGGGAGGGGGCATATCTTTCTTCATTCCTCGTATAGGTTTCTGTTGTGATCAGGTATTGAACTTCGAGGTAGTCCTTGCCGACGGACGGGTTGTCAACGCCAACAAGGATGAAAATAGCGACCTGTGGCGTGTATTGAAAGGAGGAAGCGCGGGTAATTTCGGTATCGTAACGAGGTTCGATCTCATAGCTATCCCATTCGAAGGGTTATGGGGTGGTATGAGATTCAACGAAGCAAATCAAGCAAACGCAGACGCCAATGTAACAGCATTAAAGCACTTCACCGACAAAATAGAACAATTCCCGAACACATCCTACATTTTACTTTGGCATTATGAGCCCAGGAACTTCAAAGACATCGTTATCACGACCTTTGTCGCCAATACGAAAGGTATTGAGAACCCGCCTGAACTGAAAGAGTTGTTTGATATCCCGGCGATACACTCAGATATCAAACATTCGAATCTGCATGATTTTGCTTCGGCTATGGATCAGCCTTTTGGATACCAGTACGTGACCTATTCCTATCCTAATCATCATGATACACTCGTGTTTCTAGTTTCTTTCCTTTGTGCATTTTTTAACGGGTGTGGATTTAGCAATTTCTGGCACACTGTCACATTCCTCAATGATGAGCGAATCATGTCAAAAGCCGTCGAAATTCACGCCGCTGCCGTAGAAAAGATCAAAGCAGTTAGCACAACGGGCAATTTTAGCTCCATCTGTTTCTTCCAACCCCTGCCAGCTTACTACACGAGGCTGAGCGAAGAGCGTGGGGGCAATGTTATGGGTCTAGCACAGCACCTGAAGGGACGAAACGCCATGGCCATGATTATTTCCATCAACGTTGAAGATGAGATCCGTGATTATGGCTACGAAGTTGCCCGCGACTATACGAACCAGGTCAACGATTTTGCTAAGTCGGTGGATGGCTATATCGACTGGGGGTACCTGAATTATGCGGCCGAGAATCAAAATCCTTTGGCCTCGCTGGAAGACCCACAGGGAATTGCAAGGACGGCATTGAAATACGACCCAGATATGGTTTTCCAAAAGAGGACACCGGGGTTTAAGATTTCAAAGGTTTAGGTGGAGTGTATCTAGATACGCATGCATATCGGTTTGAATGAAAATAAAAGCATCCAAAATATCCAAAAGCTAAACAGCTTGGCGAGTGACGAGGATGTCAGAATCTAAACTTTAGTCTGCTCGTTTGGGTGAATTAGAATCCTAAAAGTCAGTCCGTCGTTAGCTCACCAGCTCCGTAGTTTTTAACCCACAACCCCCCAGTATTGCTCAGAGCTGAGTACGGATTTTATTGGATTTAGCTACGAGTATTTCCATAATGACACTAGTTCTAGCGATAAATTACAAATTACGCAATATTATCTCCGAAGCGGTCTTATGCTTAACGATACCGGCACCGTGGTATTGGCGAATTGCGTAGTTTGATTTCGTGCTCCTGCAATACGTTTCTTGTACCTGCATTATGGAATAAACTTTGCCAGCTCTGCGTTTAGGATACCAATTTAAATCCCCAGTTCTCTAGTAGCTAGTATAGATTATATGTTACGTCACGTTGCCTACAAGTCTTATGACTTTCAGGAATAATGTGTTCGCGGTTCGAGATATGTGACGTTCTATTTCTGTTAATATGCGTCACATATTTTCGCGCATATAACCACCATGAAACACAAGAGACTTTGAGCAATCTCGCAATCGATTTTCGTACGAAGAAAAAAAAATCATTCGTTTTCTCTCCATCGAAAATAATGAAGTTCTAATAAAAGATTGCTGTACATATTAATACCATCACCCCATTAGGTGGGGTGATGATCTGCTTATGTGCGATAAGATCCGATGTCTTTATTACTGGGTAGGTATATACGAGTAAATCTCTGCAATTGGATCAGTGTCCGAAGGAAATGACAAGCTACTGCAGTACGAATCACGGTTCCACCACACATCAAACCGAAGCCGGTAAGCACAACACAGCGTATCAAATGGATGTAGTCTTCGTCAGCGCAAGTAAGCATGGAAATTTGAAATTCATTCAAATTAATCTATCCTTTCTGACTTTCCCTACAACCTAACCTTAAATTCAACCCTCGACGCTGTACATCTTCTGCAAAAACAACCATGGCCTCCCAACGACAACTCACCTGGCTAGTAACCGGTTGTTCCACCGGATTCGGCGCAGAATTCGTAGCCACTATTCTTGCACGAGGCGATAAAGTAATCGCCACAGCACGAGGTGACCTCTCCCGACTACAGCATCTAGAAGCCCTCGGCGCCAAGATCCTCTCGCTCGATGTTACCGCTCCTGAAGCCGAGCTTGACAAAATCGTTAAAGAGGCGATTGCGCTTGCTGGGGGGACCGGCATTGATGTGTTGGTTAATAATGCGGGGTATGTGCAAGGTGCTTTGGTGGAAGAAGTTAGGTTAGTTATGTTTTCTCTTCTAGCATCCCAAAAAGACATTATTACCAAAATTGCTGGAATTTCGTTCGGATGATGTAGCCAACAGCTAAATCATTTGAAAAAAAAAACAGTATAGAAAGTTTCCGCGCACTGGTAGACACAAACTTCTGGGGATCCGTGGGCGTCACACGAGCCATGATGCCTCATTTCCGCGAAAAGAGATCGGGAACCATCGCCTTCATCGGCTCCTCCACAGGCTGGGTAACATTCCCCGGCTCCGCAGCCTATGTTACCAGTAAATTCGCGCTGGAAGGGTTTGTCGAGACGGTGCAATCCGAGCTTGCGCCCTTCAACGTCCGCAGCATAATTTTCGAGCCCGGATTTGCCCGCACGCCGCTGTTTGACCCGGCGAAATTTGTAGATAAACCTTTACCGCTGGTGCGACAGATTTCAGATTATGATCAGATTCGTCCGCTTCTTATTCCCTCCGTATATCATAATACGCAGCCTGGGGACTCGAAGAAAATGGTGGAGCGTATGGTTGATGTCGTTCGTGGGGAGGGTGTTGCGGCTGGGAAACCCTTTCCTAAACGTTTACCGCTCGGTTCGGATGCCTTGGCTGCGATTAGAAAGAAGTGCCAGGAGACGCTGGAGCTTTGTGATGAGTGGGAGAAGGTTATTGTTAGTACTGATATTGAATCAACTACAGGACTGGAAGTTTAATGTGGTACAAAGCAAGGAATTATTGCTATTTACAAGCAGTATGGCTCCACACAATTTGTAGAACCTCTCGGTAATGAGTCTCAGTCGCACGAAATGGGAAAATCTTCGTCTAAAGGCCTAGCAACAACTTTCCAAGACCCTAAAAGTATGTGGTAGTGTCCTAAGAGGCCAAATGGAATAATTTTGTTTTATCTCAAAACCACATATAACAATAACCACAGCCGCATAAATAACAGGGAATGTAAGGCATAGTTAGATAATTTGGGATATCACGTTAGACCACCCACTCACACACATACGATATGCAGTGTAATACCAAATCATCATTAAAATCGTTATGGAAACTAGCATACCGAATAACCCACTTTACAGTTGCAAGTAACCAAGCCTGTAGCTTCCAAAAATGCCTATCCAAATTCAATAGTACACGTGTGCCATAAGAAAAGACCCAATACCTTCGGCCACTATATTTATCAATTTGATTTCCTTCAACAGAATCGAGTCACCGCGCCGCAGATGGCAACCCCAAACACCGAATTACTTTCTTCCTTCGTGTCCAAATTCCATCAATAGCACAATAAACCAGCCCATTTCTTTCGAGGCCAATATGGCCATCGATATTGGATCCACTTGTCAATTACCTCTTTGCACCAGTGACAGTAGGCCCAGTGAAAATAGGCCTTGTCACAAATGTCCATGTACTTATAACGGTACGTTCCTGGAAGATCATTGGCTTGCCTTAGAAATCCATGGCTGCACTTCTCCAAAAATTCCATATTGTATTCGGCGCCATTTGCTTGAGCGAATCTCAGTACCGAGTAAAGATTATTTGAGACGCGCGACTTATTCAGGTGACTACAACAGTGCGGGCGCATGGTTACTAATTTTGAGAATTCCCGAGTGTTGTAAGCACACAGTCCAGATTCCAGCAAATATGTCACTGGGAATCCAGTATAATTTATACTAGCAGCCACAGCAACCGAGAGAGGTATAGAATTTGGATCAGCGCCAGCACGTAGAAGTTCTAAAATTACTTCCTCACGCACCTTCGGGTTGTTCATTTTGTCGCCCACTAATACCCGAAGGAGTGGATCGCAAAGGTTCGGGTCTGCACCTGTTGCTAACAAGTAGGAAACGAGTTCTTTATGGCAGAACCAGGCAGCCAGGCTTAATGGCGTGTTTAAATTCCAGTCTGATAGTTCCAATGCGGCATGTTGAAATCCTGGATTTAGCCTCTCGAAATTTCTGAGATCCAGATTAAATGTAAAGGTGCGGGTGGTCGTGGGAAGAATCTCAAAAGTCAATATCAACTTCAAAATCTCAACATTACCACCCCACACTGCAAAACTCAGTAAAGTATCGTGATTATGGTAGTGACTATCGAAGCTAGGTCGCAATCGCTCACAGAGCATTTTGAAAGTTTCGAAGTCTCCTTGACTGGCGGCCATTTCGAGAGCAGTAAAGTAAATCTTTTGGATGCTCGCCTGCTCGTCAGGAAGATATTTGAGGATTATATTTATCAAATCATGTCGGCCCCGGTATGCTGATTTGCATAATGCCAGAGCCATAGATTGTTCGCAAAGTTTGCGGTGCGGTAATTTGGTTCCCAGCCCATCTTCAGACTCATACTTCTGTAACAAAAGTTCGGTGACATTAGATAGCCCTAAATATATTACATAACCCAATGGGAAGATAGATTCATACTTGAAACTTTTACGAGCAACATCAATGTTGGTATTCTTGAATTCTAGAGTTGTAAGATACAGATTCTTACCGCCCGATACAAATCCAGAACCCACATGCATGGCGATTTTCCAAAGGAGGAACTTTGGACTGTCACTTTGAAGATGCTCTAACAAGAGTGTCTTCAGGTCAAGGTCAAGCGAATAATCAAGATTCTCCACTAAATACGGCCAACACATATAAGCATACCTACTAAATGGGTATGACTCTAGGGTGCTTTTGTAGGTTGCCTCGTCCTCGAAGTAAATTTTGTTGTATGCATCTGTAATGGGAAAATTAAGCCAAGCTGGAGGTTTGAGCTTTGTGGCAAGGAATGTCATATATGTCAAACATATCTTGGCCAAATTTTGGTAGGAGTCCTCCGCTGATAGTGCGAAACGCGAACTAGGCATATTGGTGATGCGACTGGATATGAGGTATTCTTTTACAGAATAATGTGCAAAGACTATCTTGTCGCTTTGCGTTGTGATCAAACTCCCAGGTAATATTTCGAAGATCTGCCCGACGTCCATATACCGCATTTCCGGATCGAACAAATCTTCGCTGTCTGGTCGCACTAATATTGCCTCGCACAATTCATCCATTGTGATTGGGCGAGGTGAAAAGGCAATGAACTGCAAGGCTATAATAGCTTCGTCGATGTTGGTCTCTTCGATACTGAGAAAAGTTCGATCGTAAAACTTGTCTAATGTGCGAGGAAATGAATTTATCATTGAACGCAAATTCTTCATAGAGGTCCCTGCCTTTGTCGACAATTCGGCGATCTGCAATGCTGCTAATCTGAACCTACAATTTTGTCTAATTAGCACATTGAATATTGGCGAACAAAATTGTAGATATGGTTCGTAACTTACATTCCTTGTGACTGGTCCACGATTTTCTCTCGTACCTCTTGCTTGAAAGATTCCAACCAGCAATTAAACTTTTTATTTTTGAGATGATTTTGTAGGAATAAACTAATGTCTGGCCCCACGTGTTTAACGTCAAGACTTATACAGATGTGCTTCTCTGGTGCCGTTATCAGATCCTCAAAATTCTCTCTAATATCTACCTCGTTCCTGCTGGTCACGAATAGATGGATGCAATCCCCCAAGGCAAGTATACGCGAGAATAGCGGTAAAAGCTCAAACCGGAACTTCCTTGGGCATTCGTCTAAAGCATCGACACAAACGTAGATGTGATCAAAATCTCCGATCGCAGCTTCAAGCATGCTAATGAGGCAATCGATATCCGGAAAGCAACGACCCTCGGATAATTCAACATATAAATTCCTTACTGCCTCAGGAATATCCGCTCGACGGTCAAGAATTTGTGCAACCAGGGAGCCGAGAAATTTAGCGACGTTTTGTTTGCCTTGATCTGTGAATGTAAAATACCAATAGACAACCACAGATCTAGGGAAGTATTTGCAGTGATTTCGAACATTATCGATAACTGTTGAGCTATATAGAAGTATCAGTGGGTGGTTATATGTCATCTTTTGAGTAACACCAGCTCCGCAATGGTGTATTGATTCTCTCCAACACCATCTTGTATATAACCGTAAAGACAATTTTTCATGCCTCTGAACCCAGGTATACTATATACCGAGGAATAAAATGTCTATTGTTCATTGAAGTGGATACGTTCTTACCATAGAATCGTTTTACCAAATCCAGCTTCACAAAGAAGTTAGTGCCTGAGTGTTGTGGCCAAGCTGGGGGAGATGCCATACCCGTTCCATTGATCCACATAATTGATCTCTCGGATGACATCCATTTCCGAAATCGCTTTGAGTGGATGAGCCATAATCCAGTACCAGGGTCGCGATTGCTTCTCGCAGCCTTGTGCTCAGGTGATATATCAACAAATAGCCAGTCTATGATGCTTTTGCGTTCGGTATCATGTTTGATTGAGTGTATGTCGCTCTTTATGTCCTCGACTATTTCGAGTTGCCGAATATTGGTAGATCTACGTGCACAGGCTGTCAGTCACATATTTGAAGTTAGAAACAACGAGGTTTTGGCGAGCTGACAGTGTAGTCACATTCAGGTCAACAACAAGGGCTGTTTTATGTTTCTCGATGCTGTCCAAATGAGAAGTGATGATTGCTTTCTTCAACGGCCATGATAATCTTTCTAATCTCCCTATTCGCTTAGTATTCAAGTTGGAGTCCAAATCCGTTTTCAACTCTTCGAGACTTTTCATGCAACGGTGGAAAGTGCTGTTAGGACTGGTCAATAATGAAGTCTTGATTTCCTCCGGACGTGATGCCGCAATATCTTGAATTTCCACGAATACTCGCTCAAGGTTGTCGACTGCATAGAAGAGAGACCGAATTTCATCTGTCGATGCAAGATGAGTATTTTTCAACAGCCGAAGAAATTTCGCTTAGGATCTTACCTGGAGCATCTCGAACATCTTTGTAGTAATTCCAAATGGTATCGACGATACTCTGTGTTATCTGAATCACAGCAATAACACTTGCAACGGCACTGATCCCATCCATGATGTCAAAATCCCATGAAAAGTAAGTTTTTGCAAAACACTCTAGAAACAGAAAAGACAATCACAAAGTAATTGCTCTCATGAGGGGTAGTTCAGTCTTCGTATGTTATCACTTCAATACGAGAAATTCGGAATGCTGCATATTCGAGGTGCATCAAGCAAGAAGTTTAACGACATTATAGGTCAGGCTGCCTGTACAGCTCAGCAAGGTGTGAGAGGCTTAGATGGTGGGACAAACGGAATGCTGCATATGTAGAGGCAGTGTCATTGCTCGCCTTGTAAAGAAAATAATCATTTCTCAGCTTGGCGCATGAGTTGTTCCAATTGATCTTGGGGATTGTTCTTTCAGGTGAATATGCATGAAGTGAAGTTGTGTAAATAATAGATATTACGATTCATTGGGCGATAAACATGCACACGTGTAGTGATGCAAGTTTCGAATGGATTACTTGGGGACTCACTTTCGCTTCTTACTCGCAAGAACCCTCTCAATCTTTCGATATTGCGCATGAGTCACCTGTTGTGTACCCATTTGGCCACCTAAGTCGAACATCTTCGCACTACCTTCGAGGGCGTTCCCAACAGCCTCTGTTAACCAATCGGCGGCATTCTCTTCTCCAAGCCACCTCAGAATTTCTGCAGCACTCTAGACTGTCTCCACCGGCTTAGTTGATCTTTTCCCGGCTAATTCAAATGCACTACCATGAATTGGTTCAAACATTGACGGGGGTTTTACAAGTTGAATCGAGATTGTATGTTGGTGCTATGCTAATTGAACCTGCGAGAGCTGCGGCGAGATCGGAGAGGATATCTGCGTGTTGGTTTGTGGCGACGATTGTATCGATGGATTGTGGTTGGAGGGCCATTCTCGTTGTCATTACTAATGCATATCAGTACCTTGTGCGATGTGCAATTTTTTGCAGTGTACCTAACATATCCTGTCCTTAATTTTAGGATAGCAGAGAAGAACCCCACTTGTAGAATAGGATAGAATAGAACAATGCAAAAAAGGAGGGGAGAGGAGAGGATACGATAAGCATAATATAGGATGTGAGTTTTCCTTCGCCAAATTTTTGAGAGCAGACTAGCAGTGCCAATGACGTCTGATAAATAATAACGTAAATTGCATGGAAGAAAGATCGGGCTACTGACCAAAGAGAAGAAAGCAAAACAAACACTCACCATCAACCAACATTTTCTCCGCCGCCACACCTTCAAACTCCTCCGCAACTTCTGCAGCCATCTCATCCATCGAAACCGGAGAATCAGCAACATCCTTATGTGCAAAATGAAAAACAAAAAACTCAATCGAACTCACCCAAAAACCATCCCATTCCTCTGCGCATTACTCTTCGTAACCACAATCAAATGCCCCTTCCCCTCCCTCGCAACCACAAACGCGCTCATAATTCCCCACACCCGCCTTCGTGAAAATACTCGTCTCCGTCGCCACCTCCCACGGAAACCTCTTATAACTCACTCCCCCATGCCCCGCATACTTTCCCATCACTATTTTCCCTCACAATATCCCAATCCAAGTCTCCTCTCTTGAAGTTTCGCAGCGGGGATATGATACTACATAGAATATGCATTAAGTGCACATTAATGTGTTATTGAAGAGGTTGAAAAAAAAACAAGTCCCCAGAAAGAGATATCTACAAATTTGACGATAGAAAATTAGTTTTGTAACTTTTTATTGGGGGTGACTGTGCATTCAAAAAAGCGGGAATTGCGTTTCTTTTATGCGGCGAGTGGAAGACTGTAGAGGTGGGATATCATATTCAGGTGGTGTTGGGGATGGAGAAAAGCAAGAGAATTCAGTTTCTTACGGTCGGGAATATCTGTAAAATCTTTGAATTAGCCACTTGTGTCATCTAGTGCTTCCTGTGCTCTTCGAAAAGGAAAGAAAACCGCAACCAACAACAACTACACACCCAAGCAAAATCGCGTCACAACTCCCACGCATCGTCTAGTAAATACCTCCCCTCCCATCCCCTCACGTCTATAAACCCCACTGACTCCCCCAATCAAACCTCAAGTCCTCAACTAAACGTTCCTCTTTCCCTGACCGTTCATATTTCCTTAGCCAAAGCCCCAAGAACTTATACTCTTCCTCCAATACCTTCAAGTTCTATGCCATCCATTGCTCTGGATTAACGCCATTACATATGACTTTTTAGTGGACTTCGCAGATTGTGACATTATGTGAGGTGAAAATGTGATTGTGGGATTGTGGTTGATGAGTGGAGTGGGGCATTCCGCAATGTGGAAGTATCTGTTATGCGGGGTAAACAAACGGGAAAGCTGCCCCGTAGCTGTTCCTTCCTAAATGGATGGAGCCCGTTCAGAGCACTCTCTCTTCGGGAATCTTGCACAATGAACAATTAATAACCAGTAGAGAAAGCCGCAAATAACTCGAAGAACCAACAGATAACCTTCAGACCAAATCACACTAAATAACCACAGGATCCAATATAATATTCTCAATTTCCCAACTTTCCTCGCCCATCCTAATACTTATTCAGTAAACCTCTCCATCACCCACCAATTAGGAAAAGGATGGAGCTACCAACGAACCAGATGTATAGATATGGACACTCAAAACCACAACAAAATTTAAAAACCACCGTATAAGAAAAGTGAAGAGTGCAAATTTGAGCCCTTTACAAGGGGATTAAAAAAACAAAAAAAGTTTTTAAAAATATTTATATTTCGGTTTTCTACGAATATTTTAAACGGTTTTAAAAAAATCTTTCAAAAATTTTGAAACATTTGGTGGTCGATTTGCG
>JWJA01004633.1:0-16331 GCA_000812885.1 Lanzia echinophila
AACCCACCTCTTTTAAAACCGATTTTAGTCGTTCCTCAAAGTCTCCACGAAACTTGGCACCAGCAATAAGCTGTCCAAGATCCAAGGAAATAACCCGTTTGTTTTTGACACTCTCTGGTACATCTCCTCTTATTATCCGTTGTGCTAAACCCTCCAATATTGCAGTTTTGCCTGTTCCAGCACTTCCTATCAATACGGGATTGTTTTTTGTTCGTCGTGATAAGACTTGAATAGTTCGATTGATTTCAGAGTCTCTTCCTATAACCGGATCCAATTTCCCTTCCTTTGCTCGTGCAGTTAAGTCGACTCCATATTGTTCCAGGGCGGACTTTTCTTCTCCACCACTCATATCCATTCGATGTGTACCACCTGGAGGATGTGGACGACCATTTGCGTACATACGAAGGGCAGTAATAGGTGCGAGGCTTCTCGAAGGAAATGCATTACTGCTACGTAATACTGAATTTGTGAATGGTGATGCAGCTCGTGGTCGAATTTGAAGAAGAGGTGCTCTCAAACGAGCAGAGCTGTTAATTTGCCGTATTGCTTTTAGATTCTTCATTGCGGATTGATACCATGAATTGAAATGATTAAAATAAAGAGGTAGAGATGGAGAGAGGAAACAAGAGGGAATATTAAAAGGCCATATTGTATATGGTGTAGAATATTTATATTTATATTATAGTATAAAATCTAGAAGCATCTGGAGTATTCCAAGATTTTATTCCTTATCGTACTAAATTTATTGCGATAAGCTACCTAGTAAACATCTTGATGCCTAATAATAAAGGTTTTTGTTTACTCTTATAACCAATTTAAAATCAGGCAATATTCACTTCTTATAAGCGCATTGCATTGCCCGCCTGAATTCTCCACTTAAATGCAAAAAGAATTTTAGCCCATTTTTTGTATCTGTGTCTGGTGGTTTTATGAATCACCGGTGATTTTTAAATTTAAGCGATCTTTAAAGATAACTTTCAAACCAATCAAAGCTTCACACTTTTATTTGGTGACTCTAAAAAGGATCCAGTTTTTTATTTTCTGTTTGTTCAATCTCCCAAAATTTATAAACCCCACCATCTATCCCGCCCACCACAAATCAAAACTTATCATCTTTCTTCATCCTTCTTTATTTTTCGAAACAAACAAAAAGTTTTTTTCCCCCTCTTCATACCGAATTCAAATTTAGGAAAAGATCATATCAAAATCTTTCAAAATGGGATTCACAGACCTTGTCTCCGATGCTGGACTCACCAGTAAGCTAATCTCGCCCATCTCGATACTCGAGCCATTGAAGTGTTGGAAAGCGCAAAAATTGACGTGATTCAGTGTTGAACAACTGGTTGCAGACTCGCTCTTACATCGTTGGGTATGTATTTATCATTTTCCTATGTATTTGTCCGTTGCAAGTTCTGTATTAAGCAGATCAACGGCTTTGTGCATATTTGCGCACAAGCTGCTTCAATTCCAACAATCCTTTTCATGATGAGCAACATTGGTCCGTGTTACTGAGCGGCCTCAAGAACCGTCAAATGGCGAATACCATAGCATTCAAGTGCACCTCTGATTTCTTTACCTACTTCCACATCTCCTGTACTTCCAAAGTGAGAATCTAAAACTAATCAACCTGGTTAGATATTCCCCAAGTCAAGCCGATGTCGCTGTATTCAAGACTCAGACCTCCGCCCCAGATGCCGCAAAATTCCCCCACGCTGCTAGATGGTACAAACACATCAACTCCTACTCTGATGACTTCGCCACGCTTCCAGGTGATGCTTCCAAGGGATATGAAACATATGGCCCAGAAAAGACAGAGGCTACTTTGAACCCAGCAAAGGCCCCAGCAGCTGAAGAGGACGATGATGATGTCGACCTTTTCGGAAGCGACGATGAGGAAGAAGATGCGGAGGCTGCCAGAATTAGAGATGAGCGATTGGCTGAATATAAGAAGAAGAAGGAGGGCAAGACCAAGCCCGCCGCTAAGTCTATTGTTACTATGGATGTCAAGCCATGGGGTATGTGATTCTTAAAGTACTACAGACGATGCGATACTAACTGTTGGACTTCTAGATGACGAGACTGATATGAAAGCATTGGAGGCTGCCGTCCGTGGTATTGAGAAGGATGGTCTTGTTTGGGGTGGTTCCAAGCTCGTGCCAGTTGGTTTCGGTATCAAGAAGCTGCAGATTAACTTGGTCATCGAGGATGACAAGGTCGGTCTTGGTGAACTAGAAGAGGAAATTCAAGAGTTCGAGGACTTTGTTCAATCTACCGATATCGTAAGTCTTCCCCCGCTGTCTCTTTCACTGGGCCAAGCTAACAACGACAGGCTGCTATGCAAAAACTATAGAGCGTATATACAACCTTCGATTCGCGCGTGGCCACCTGTGTCCTGATATGATATCACGTTGTCTACTGAGGTTATGACCAACTATCAGAGATTATGAAATAAACAAGCTTTACGAAATGATGATAGTCATGGACTGGGATCGAGTTAAAATGAAATAAAAAAAGCCCTTTACCAAGTACATTGTAATTTTGATATCGTATGCCTTGTGAAAGTGCTCAAAACTTTACTGTTACTATGAATTGATACTTATAAAGTTCGTTCCAACCTAAAAAATTGCTGATTCTGTACCGTGCTTACTCACTAAACGAGCCGCACCTTAATTGACGTGGGGACACTATCGGAAGCTACATACAACCGCAGAAACCTATTATTCATAACTTCACAACCACAAGACTTTGTATACTAGCAAAAAAAAAGTTACAATGACTTGGTTGTCAAAGTCGATTACTGGCCTCGGCTTGCTGTTTCTCACACATGCGTAAGCATCCAAAAACAAGAGAAAATGGTGGCCACTAAACTAACATGCGCTGGTTGTAGATGCTACTCTGCCCACGAGCACTCCGTCTTACAATCCACAAGCACCGCACACTTGTCCTCAATACCATCGCACACTGTCATTCCCTCTGCTGTTGCTTCTCTGCCAATCGACATATCTATTGAGACTATTGTAGCGATTTTCACCGTCTGTCTTGGCTTGGTTTTGGGGACTCCGGAATTACGACCTATACAATGGCGCGTGTGGGCTGGCAAAATCGAGCGTGAGGGAGAAAAAGGTTTCATGAACTCGGATGGAGAAGTCGATAAGGATTATATGGGTAATCCGTTTAGAGTCCTCGAGAGTAGGCCGGGGTTTATAGATATCAGGAAGCAGAGGATCGAATTCGCGACATGGGTTAGGGAAGGAGTGGCAACGGCACCGAAGGGATAGATTGTGTGTCTAGTTGGTTGTGANCTTGGNCGGGATTTCGTGAAGGATGAAGTGCATAATTGTGACGAGGAAGGTACACAGCGTATATGATCGAGGAATGTCCAATATGGGGAAGGCGATGGCAAATTCCAACTACATGGCCTCAGAAGTGCGTACAGCCTTTTAAGTCATAAAGACGTGTTCTTTAGTGGTTCTTACCTACTAGGTAGGAATATGTCAATGTGAGCATACTGAAAAAGTTATCCATGTTCCTATAAAACTATGAAATATATCAATCCGGGTACATAAGTTGTGCGGACAGAAACTGCCAAATCAAGAAGGAACATCATCGCTTAGAAATTCTCACTTACCCTTCATTTTCACTCTCATCTTCAAATTTCATTCTCACTTTATTACTCTGGGTGCCTAGTATTTCTTCGTTCACTTTTTCCTCCAGGTTCCATACAATCTATCTTCATCTCCATATTGTTTTTCCATGTACCATTTCTCCGATCAGATTCCTATCTTTTTGCCTATATAATTCCTTTTTGTCAATTTCGTACCTTTCAATTTTCACCTCATATTATTGTTACTTTTCATCGTTATTTCCAACCCTGTAACAATACCACATAATGCCACCACCATACAAGCGTCGCCGGTTTAGTGGACCTGGTTCTAAACGCCAATCATCCTCCAGAGCAAGGTCGAGTTCTCAACCAGGCTCAATCCCACGAGATATTGCATTCTCTTCGCCTGCACTCCCAAAAATTGCTCAGAAGAATCGAGTATCTTTCAAGTCGTTGTCATCACATGCGGGACCAACATCATCTGCTGCGATCCAAAGGGAGGAAGAGCACCATCTACATGAGGATGAGCCCGAGGCGGATATCCAGAGACGGGAGGACTTGGATGCTATGAACGAAATTATTATGGCAGTCGAACTGAAAGAGCGCGGCACTGTTGGTTGTGCGTATTACGTTGCTAGAGAGGAGAAACTGTGTTTGATGGCAGATATTAGCATGGGCGGTCTTGATATTATCGATACTCTAAAGCTTCATGCCGAACCTACAGGTATGCTTTGACAGATTCTTCCTAAAATCGAACTGTGCTGAAAGACCGAGTTGTTCTGATTAGCACACGTTGTGAAGAGGCCTTGGAGGATCACCTTAGCAAAGATGCCAAGGGTATTGACCGAGGAGATGATGCAAGTAAGTACCGTTGGCTTTGTTCCGACCTGAACTCACTACGATAGATGAAATCTTTGGCTCGTATATCCTAGATTCACGTCCATCATCCGAATTCTACTACGAAGCGGCGAAGAGTAAATTGGTCAACTTGGATTTCGAAGCACTACAGGGATCAGGCATGGCATTCAATACCCCTGGCGATGAACTGGCGGGGCCACAAAGTTATGACCAAGCAGATTCAAGCGGTATAGGACGACAAGGAAGGTTAATGAGACTTGCGGGTTGGATTGATCTTGAGAGCCGGCTTTCGGTAAATTTCGTTGTTTCTCCTTTAAATCCATCTAACATTACTCCAGGTTGGTTGTGCCGGTGCGGTCCTCAGTTACCTTGGACGACGGAAGAACATTGATTATTTGCCGAACGATGAAGCTGCCTCGGTTGCATTTCGCATCCACACGATCGAAATGTTTTCCTTGTCAGATATGATGTTTGTTAATGCTGATACCTTGTCCTCGCTCCAGATTATACAATCGGAAAGCCACCCAAACTCTCACATGCAAGGCCCCAACAAGTCGACCTCCGGAGCAAAAGAAAGTCTTTCCTTGTTTGGATTGTTCTACCATCTGGCTAGCACACCCCAAGGGAAACAAAAGCTTCGACAGATGTTCCTAAGACCAAGCGTAGATATGGCAATCATCAACGAAAGATTGAGGACGATAGGCATTTTTCTACGCCCAGAAAATTCGCCTGCTTTGGAAAAAATTCATAAGAATTTGAAGAAAATCAAAGATATTAGATCTGTCATGGTACACATGCATAAAGGTGTTAGTGGTGGTTCTGGGAAAGCTACCGCTATTCAAAGTGGTGTTTGGGGTAGCATTCGGACTTTTTCGTTCAGTTCGCTGAAGATATTGGAAGCAATACGTGAGATGACAGGGGATGATACTGTGATTTTTGCAAAGGTAAATTATCCGAATAGAATAAAACAACACAGACTTATGAGACTGAATAGCTTCTCAACCAAACCCACCCTCATGAAATCAACGGCATCGGGCAAATCATTACAGAGACAGTTGACTTTGAGAGGTCACCAGAACAACATCGTGTGACAGTCATGCAAGGTATAGACCCCGAACTGGACGGCATGAAAAGAACATATGATGGTATGGAGAGTCTTCTCACCGACGTGCAAAGGAAGATGACGGATGATCTGCCAGAATGGGCTTGTCAGTATGTCGAGAACTGCATCTACTTCCCGCAACTCGGATTCTTGACAGTTGTGCAACTGGATGAGGCAACTGGCTTAGGGAAATATGAAGGAGAAGGGATTGAAGGTGATGATTGGGTAAGAATGTTTGTCAGCGATTCAAAGGGTTACTATAAGAACAAAGGAATGAGGAACTTGGATAACCGTATTGGTGACATGTATAGCATGATTACAGGTAAGCCATCGTCCCGCGATCGACACCTTGTCCCAACTGATCATCGTTGCAACAGATAGAGAGATTGAAATCATCCACGACCTTACCGTCCGTGTTCTGGAGCACGAGAAGCTTCTCATCACTGTTTCAGACTTGTGTGGAGAGCTTGATAGCCTCGTGGCCCTCGCTCTTGGGGCTCTTAAATACCATTTCACAGCTCCAACAGTAACATCAGATAATATCGTCCATATTGAAAGTGGGCGACATCCTTTACAAGAACTCACAGTGCCATCATACGTCGCCAACGACTGTTATCTTAAGGGTGGAGGTGGCTCAGAGAGTCATGGAAGTGCTTCCTGTTATGATTTACAGAGCTCCGAGTCGCTGGAAAGTGGCGACAGTCCAAGTATGCTCCTAATGACCGGCCCAAATTACTCTGGAAAGAGTGTTTATCTGAAACAAACCGCTCTGATCGTCTATATGGCCCATATTGGTAGTTATGTGCCGGCCGAGAACGCGATCATTGGGTTGACCGACAAAATCTTGACTCGGATTAGTACACGTGAAAGTGTTTCAAAAAATCAGAGTGCATTCATGATCGACTTGCAACAAATTGCTCTTTGTATCACGCTCGCAACCAATCGCAGCCTCGTGGTCATTGATGAATTTGGTAAAGGAACCAACGCTACTGATGGTGCTGGTCTCGCTTGTGGAACATTCGAGTATTTCTTGGGCCTTAATGCAAACCGTCCAAAGGTTCTCGGAGCAACACATTTCCACGAAATCTTTGAAAACGGATTCTTGTTACCACGACCTGAATTGGCTTTTGGCCATATGGAAGTTCGTGTAGATAAAGAGGCTGAGCTGGTTGAAGACCAAGTTGCATACCTTTACAATTTTGTCATGGGGCGAAGTACTTCGAGCTTTGGCACCTCTTGTGCTGCGATGAATGGTATTGACCCTGCTATAGTTGAACGAGCAGAGGAGCTCATTCTCTTGGGAGCTCGAGGGGAGGACCTCATGGCCGCTCTTGCTGCAAATCTCTCGAATAAGGACACCGATGAGTTAGAGGATGCAGAGCGAATCGGAAGACAATTTCTTGAACAGAATCTTCCTCTGTCCATTGGGAGCAATTCCGTCATCGACGTCCGAACTATTCTCCAAAACATCTTGGCTGTCGAAACATAGTTTCACAATATAGGTACCAATACCTTGTTACCGAAATTTCTTGCACGAATTGTTCGAATTATGTTGATCAACGTCGATCTCTCAAATTTAGCTGTAAATCATTTACTTTCCTACACATGATACACAAGTTGTTCATATTTGTACAGATTTTCTACAAGAAATACAGAATATATCTGATAATATTCGGGTTTTCCGGTGTTGACGATTATCAAAAAGGATGGGACAAAACCTCAAAATCCTTTAGCCGAATTCAAAATTGCCAAGAAATCTTTAAAAGCTACCTAGTAGGTAGTCCCAACAGAGACAGTCAAGTGAATAGGGCTGAAATTTTGGTTTCGCCTAGTAAAGTCGAAGACTTCTTAAAGCTTGTCAATGCCTTATTGTATTATTGTTTGATTGACATCCAAAATTCAATTCATACATTGTAGTCCCCCTCCCTCAAACAGACAGGGTAGTAAAACGCCACACTTTTTGTAGCCGAAGGTGTGCCGGGTGAGCGGGTGTATCTATCCTTTACGTGTGATACTTGTCGTGTTTCATATTCCAGAGATGTTCCTTTATCACATCCACACATCGTGTGACAGTGTTGCAGTGAGCAATAACTATACAATTGGAGTTTATAGGTTATTAGGCTCGAAGGTTTCAAGCTAATCAGATTCTTGAATATGGACCTCTAAATTTAAACTATAGAGTATAGAAACTTTGGTCGATCGCTCCATATGAAGACATCGATGGCGTGATACTGAATATCCTGGCAGAAGAGGTAATAGCACGTATGGGCCGCTATTGCGGATTTGATCAGGTCAGAGCCCCAAATCATCCGTGCGGGATGGCAAAGTACTGTGAATTTCAGACCAAGCGGAGAATTTTGATGTTTTCGATATCTCGGCTTGCTTCATCCATGGTAAGTTTATCCGAATGAAAGTTATCTGATCTCTAAATCAGACCAAGGAGGCTCGATGAACTTGCATGAATTCGCTTCCACCACTAAACCGTCTGCCTCTAACCACTTCTTGGTCTCCACCGTTGTGGACGACTCGGAGAATAGAAATGCATGCACATCATTCGCTGCGCTTGGCCACTAGAAACTGGGGAAACTGCAGTCTAGTTTCCAATACACGGGTTAGAGTTTAGAGATTCTATGGGGACAACTACTCGTACAGATATCCCAGCACCGTTAGTCGCAACACGTCCTGTGGGAAAGATATTCTTAGATCATCGAAGGCGATATGCTTTATTTGTGGAGATTGACAAGTACCCGCTGCCAAGAGCAACCGACAAGATATAAGACGGCCTGGTTGCACTGCCTCTATTCTTCTTTATCAATTCATCTTTATTACATTCTTATTGCATTCTTCTGTTTGATACAAAGGACTTAAAACTATTTTCAATACTACATCATTATAATTGTCAAAACATTCCACCTATCATCAAAATCAAATCGCTAATCACCTACATACTTCGATCAACCAACAATCATCAATATGCAATACTCCAACGCACTCATCTTGGCCCTTGCTGCCACCACTGTCTCGGCAATCTCTACTACTCCCGTAAGCTTCAAAAGTCACTCGTATAATCTTGCGTAGCATCAGCTAAAAACAGCACAGAAACCAACCAGCACAGGAGGAGCTCAAGCTACACTGAAAATGAGAGGTCCTTACAACGGAAACCCTTTTGGATATGCTGGTTATGCTCGCGCTAGTGGAGCTACCAGCGGTGCCAGTGGAGCGGCTAAGGCTACAGGGGTTAGTACTTTCTATCTTTTTACTCTGGCCCGAAGAATCCCAGTTCCTGGTTTGGAATGATTTCGATATCTCTACCAAGCGGGTTCTTTCTCATGGGCCCCATGCTTCATATCATATGACAATTGACTAACGTTTCGATCTCACAGGGCAAGGCATCAAAGTCATCAAGCGCACCATTCCCCACTGGAGAATCGAGCACGGCAAATGGTGCAGCAGCCTCGACTGGTAAAGGAGGCAAAGGATCGAGCACCGTGGCTGGTGTAGCGGCTTCGACTGGTGGTGCAGGAGGCAAAGCATCAAGTTCGGCGGCTGGTGGAAAATCAACTGCTGAAGGAGGAGCTTCTGCTACCGGAAAGGGCAGTGGAGCATCCTCAGCTTCTTCTACCGCAAAGGCATCTGGAACTATTGCGGGCGCAAAGGCTTCAGGTAGCGCTAACGCTACCACTACTCAAGGTTTGTTATCCCTTTTTTGGAATATTCTCATATGCGATGGTGATTATTATACTAAATATTCTGGCAGGTATCACATTATCAACTGGTGCTGCATCATCCCTCACATCTGGCAGCGGGGGAATGGTAGCCGTTGCTGGTCTTGGTGTCGCCTTTGCCGTTTTCATGTAAAAATGGATTTTGTGGATTTGCTGCATATGTACTCGTTTGATTGGGCTGGTTAGACAAAAGAATTTTTTTTTTTTGATGATTGATTGAGTTAGCGTGGCATTAAAATGGAGTATAGAAACCGCGATTACATTCTTTTGGGAGGCCGGGAATGGGATGGCTGGTGGAGCTGGTCTCTGCTAGCTTGGATATCCTGAACTGTATTTTCTTTGGCTACTTTGTAATGATACCAATTTTGATATATATCTAAAAATGAAAATGAAAAAAACCTTCCTGGGATTAATTGTGCATGGATTGAGTGAATGAATGGATTGTGCTGTGACTGATATGTGTGGGGAGGTTCAATGAGATGAGAACTCAAATAATGTGAAGCTTGTGAATCAATATTCAACGCTCTCACCAGATATGCGATAATGGTGAAGAGGATGTGAAGTCAGAGCGCATGAAGTAAGATGGAAGAAATCAAAGATATGTGGGCCTGGGGTGAAACATGAGATGATTGATGTAACCTACTCGTCAAAAAATGGTATTAATATTGGGAAGTTCTCCCAAATCTGTTTTTAGTTCGCATTGTCTTAAGATGTCTGTTATGATATGATATCTGTTACTGGTTGCTGTACTTGAAGCTAAGAAGACGGAAATATTGCAGATCAAGTCGATTAACTCGATGAGGAATGTTAGAGCGCAATTCAGTGCTTAAGCTTCTGTTTCATCTTTGAGGCAAAGTGGATACCAGTATGATCTGCTGCGGGAACTAGTTTATACCACCCTTAAGCTTAAAGGTTATTTATATCTTCTTTCCTCGTTCTAACTAGATCTCATTAATTCATTCATTACTACAGGTCGTTGAAGAACCTTTGATATCCATATCCATATCCAACCCCTCTCAATACACCAAGACCAAATCCAATCCAAACCCCTCATTCAACTTTCACCCATTACAACTTTCACCCATCGCATCACATTCCATCCTCACTCACTCACTCTTCTTCCCCTTTCCCTTAAATGCCCTCTTAACCAGCCCAACCAACTTTCCCAACCCCCCAAACAACGTCGCAAACCCAAAACTCCACCCCCTGATCCTCACCGTATAGATAAAAAAATACACCAACGCCCAATTACTAATACAAAACGCGAGGAAGATACCAAAATACCTCCATTTATCCCTCGGTTCCACATTCAGCGTTCGCATATATTCCTCTCCGCTCGCGTATGCGCAATATCCACAATTAGCGCTCGCATCCGGATTCGTTAGATAGCCTTGGTTTACTGAGCTGGGGAAATCGCCAGCGTAGGAAGAGCAGGTTTGTCCGGGAGGAGGGTTGAAATACGCGGCTTCGTAGGGTGCGCAGACTACGGGAATGGATGATAATGTGGAGGCGATCACGCCCCCGATCCAGTAGGTGGCTGGGTTGAGATAGTAGAGCCAGTAGCGCCAGAAAACGGAGAGTTGAGCGTAGGGACGTACGACGCCGTTGAAGAGTGAGAACATGACGAAGAAGAAAGGTAGTACGTTGGAGATGACGGTGAAAGAGGGCGCGAAGGCGCAGATCCATTGGCCCCAGGAGGCTTGGAAGAGGAACTGAGGGGTGGGTTGTTAGTTTATGTTGCGTATTTCATCAAACCAAAACCCCAGTAGTGGATTTATGACGAGAAGGAATGGAAAGAAAGGGAGGGAGGGAAAGAAGAAACTTACAAACAGCATAGTCATCAAATAAACATAACCCGCCGTCGAAGAATCAGTCGGCAACCCCGTAGCCCAATACCACAACACCCAATAAATCGTAGCCCCCACAATCGCAACCGGGATCTCAGCCACAATATTCGCCGTACAGAACGCCACCCATCCATAAATCCTAGAAGGCAACTCTCTCGCTTCCCACAGCGCGCGATTCTGGTAGAATTTGGGTACCACGGCATTAACAATGGTGGGCGGGATGAGGAGAATTAAAAAGGATGTGAACATGCGGTTCTGCATATCTCCTACCGTGTTTCCTAGCTGCCAGAAGGTGAAGCCGTTGAAGATGCCGATGATGACTGAGGTGAAGAGCTTGCCGTATAGGTAGGAGGGATCGCGCCAGTATTGCGTGAAGAGACGTTTGGTGAGTTCGGTGGTTTGAAGGAAGACGGGTGAGGCGAATGCGCGTTGGGATTTGGTTGATGAGGATTGGATTTTGCTGCGCTCGGATTTGAGACGCGCGATTTCTTTGAGCACTTCTTGGTTTTCTGGGGATTCAAGCCATTCCTTATTCCAATTGAGACGCTTGCCGCCGTCCTTTCGCTTTCCGCCTTTGGCGGCCGTTTCGAGGATGAATTCGGCGACGTTCTTGTTTGGTGGGCACTCGACGCCGCGGTCGGCAAAGTATTTGATCACCGCGGATCCATTTTCCCCTACGGGCCCGAAGTAGAAGGTGTTGCCGCCGGGGTTGAGAGCGAGGATCATGTCGAATTGTTGGATCAGTACCGAGGATGGTTGATGGATGGTGCAGACGATGGCTTGTCCTGCGTGGGAGAGTTTCTTGAGGAAACGAACAATGGAAAAGGCGGATTGGGAGTCGAGTCCCGAAGTAGGTTCGTCCAGGAAGAGCAAGAGATTAGGTTTAGCTGCAAGTTCCACACCAATCGTTACTCGCTTTCGTTGCTCTACACCCAATGATCGTACTAAAGCATCTTGCATGTCGCCCAATTCCAAAAGATCAATAATCTTGTTCACGTACTCGATCTTTTCTGCTCTCGGGACCGTATGTTCTTGTCGAAGAATGGCAGAGAATTCAAGAGCTTCTCGGATAGTAGCAGTACCATCATGAAGATCCATCTGCTCGCAAAATCCAGTGCCTCTTTGAAACTCCATTCCAAGTGGGTTCCCATCGACCAACATGGTTCCAGATACCACACCTATCTTTTGGCGTTGAGAAAGCGTGTTTAATAATGTTGTCTTGCCTGCTCCTGATGCTCCCATGAGCGCAATCATCTTTCCAGGCTTGGCATATCCATTAACGTTGTTGAGGAGTTTGCGTTCACCTCCGAGATAGGGGACCGTGTACTCGACGTTTTCCCATGTGAAGATGCTTTCAGATCCAGAGATATCTTTGAGTTTCTCTTCTTGCGGCTTTTCTAGTTGCGTGTTGCTCGAACTTGTACTCGGCATTTCTTTTCCTTTTTCCTCGTCAGTTGGGGCGGCCTCGGCCTCAACTTTGTTTTTGGCTGCTTTGGAGCGCTTGAACTCAAGAGCACCACCGCCACCGGCAGTGAAGTCGAATACTTCGGCGGCAATGGCAGTCACTAGGATATAAAGTGCCATCCAAGCGATAACTAATACACGTCAGATATAGAGTAACTTCAATAGAGTAAGACAGTACTTACCGACACCAAAATTACGCCAGAGATGCGATCGGGTGTAACTAAAGCTCACGTCCAGATATGTAGCGCCTGGAACTGACAAATCACCAAGTTGCGCACCGGTAAAAGCACATCCTTGATAGGCAGTATTGGTGTATTGGGGGCCTCGAGGCACGATTTCTTCGGGTGCACATGCCATATTCCTGTTGTAGAATTCGTCGGAGATGACGGCCTCGAATGCATATGAGAGAGGATTGACGTAATAAAGCCATCCAAACCAGATATAGTCGGAAGTCAGTTGTGGTTTGGGTATCACGTATCCGGTGTAGATGCTATGAGGGTTATTAGAATGATCCAGGCCACTAAGGTGCAGGGTGAGAAATAACTTGCATGAGAAGATTGAGACCAATACCAGAAAACCGCACCGCATCATCAATGGTTGGCGAAAGTGCAGCGAACATGCGGTACAAAGATGTAATGCACATCGTAGTGATGTAAATAAACAACATATAGATGAAGAACTTGCCTGCATCCACATCAAGGCCCGTTATGAAATACTAGAAAGGTCAGCATTTGTGTGGAATATCCGGAGGTAAATCTGAGACTTACAAGGACGATCGAAAACGGAATAACCTGCAACAACAGCAGTGGTACATCTTGTACAATTCGAGCAACCACCACAGCTGACGGACGATAGAAAGCGTAATCCTTATGCCTGGCAATAATGGGTCTTCCAGAAACCGCTTTCATCAATTCAGACAATTGCAGCCAACCCAAAAAGAGGATGGAGAAAAATAGGGTACCACCACGAGAGAAGGCGCCAATAGTAGTCGTTGGCTGGCCGTAGAACAACGAACCGACAATCAAACTGTTGGAGATGATGATAAAGAACTTGGTATACAAAGTCGTCCTATCACCGAGAGTTAATTCGAATTCGCGCTTGGTACAAGCGAGAACTTGGCGAAAGAATGATACGGTGTAAGGTGAACGTCGGGCAACATGCTTGGATTTCGTCTCCTCGACCGAGGCTTTGAACTGACGTGCATCCGCGTGATCGGTTTCATGTAGCATCTTCTCGTAGGATTCGACATCCTTGAGAAGTCTTTGGTAGTCCTCGCTTTCTCGGAAGGCCTTCTCAAGCTCGACGGAACCTTTAGGGATAGGACCCTCGAAATCTTCACGAAAGCGCCGTTCGGTCGGATCCGTACAAGCTGTCAAGAAGTCGGCGGTAGTTTGTCGCTCCGGGCAGTAATAACCTAGGTTAATGAAATATTCCTTGGCATCGCCTGCCGGGCCGGAGTAGACCATACGTCCTTCGTCGATCACAAGCACCTTATCCATGAGCTCATAAATCTGCTCTCCGGCTTGGTAAAGGGTAACCAAGGTGGTCCTATTGCTAATATCGGTCATAATTCGAAGTGAGTTTGCGTAATCCAGTGCGGTCGATGCGTCAAGACCACGAGTGGAATTGTCCCAGGCGACTACTGTGCTTTTTGTAGCAAGTGTTTCGGCAATCGAGACTCGCTTGCGCTCACCACCGGAAACACCTCGTACGAATGCCTACAAATTGTCAGAAAATTATGTTTTCTTAGGAAATCAAAGAGAAGAATCTTACATCTCCAACAAGTGTATTTCTCGTGTGGCTGATGCCGAACATTTTCAGAAGCGCAGAAATGATCACCGGGATGTCGCCCTTTTCATGTTTCTTCGTCTTGTTCAACAGCGAGAAATCCAACGTTTGCTCGACTGTCAATGTGGGAAAGTGCTGATCATCCTCTTCATTGTAATTGACTTCTCCACGATAGTGTTTTGCCTGTTCCTCAGCCGTGATACCACCGTACGATACTTCACCTGTCACAGCAGCATAATCGCCTCGCTTGTTTGAAATCGCTTTGAGAAAAGTACTGCAGCCACTTCCTGGACGACCCAATACTAGAAGCATCTCACCATCTCTCACGCATCCAGTAAAATCATAGATCAGGTCGCGTTTCTGAGCATGGCCGCCAGGTTTGGGCAGGATAGGAACGAAGCGGGACATTAATTTGTACAAATCCGGACCGAACGTCTGTATGCAATAGATTAGCTTCGTTTGGTTTGTAGGAGTGTGAATATGCTTACACCAAGAATGGCGGAGGGAAGAGTTTTCACAAAAGTTGCAGTTGCACCCACTCCCTGCACAGTTAAGTTCTTATACACCACTCCAACTTTCTTGGCACTTCCTCTGGTGTCTCTCTTCTCAAAATGGCCATCCTTGAGAAATTCACCTAGCGCAAAATCCTCGCCTTCAGCCTCGGCCTCTTCCGCTTCCTTCTCTTCATCTTGTGCCTCCACATCGGCCGCCCCGGCAGTTGCCCGGGAGCGTCGGCTTGCACCCGTCCACACCCTTTTCAGACCCGTTTCTTTTCGTTCTTTCCGACCTGCTGTACTTTGTGTTCGGGTTCTAGAAACGCGACTAAGCTCCGTCCTCAGATCCTCATATTCCTGCATAGCAACTCGAGTATCCACTCCCTCATCTTGCTCTCCCCATGCTCCGTGGATATCTGCTCTCTCGACTTCGACCGAGGAACGATCGGTGCTATCTCCGGTTTGTTCATCCTCCCCACGATAACTATCATTGTGCAATGGAATTGGAGCGCCTTCACCACGACCCTCTGCACGCTCAGCGTACATACGATCAGACTGTGTGTAAAACATTTTGGTTGTGTTTACGTACAAAGTGCTGATCAATTGGGTTGGAGAGGATTAAAGAAGGTTGCAGGAACTTTCAGCAAACAAGGCGGGATAAAGGATATATATAGAAAGAATTGGGGGATTTCAAATACATGTGGAGGTACAAAGGCTTTGTTGATTAGCTTGAACATCAACTATCTGATGCAATTGGCTGACGTAGATACAAAGCTAAGGCTTTCGAGAGAAGTATTACAAATCCACACTACTTTTAACCTTGAGGCTTGAAGCTACTTGAAGGTAGTAAGATCAAATATCTCGCCAAGGAATGACTTAATGCTAGCATTCATCGTTTTGGGATTAGAAGAGTGCATATGCATATGCATTAGTTGGTAGCATAATACCATAAGAGGCTAATACCCGTCATATTTCGGCAACAGTCATCAATAAACGTCGATGGTGTGTATCAATTTTGGTATCTTGTGTTTTGATATCTGTGCTCTGATTATCAATCAAGGGGGGTCTGGCATAAATTCCACAAATATACTGGGTGGAAAATCAATTGTGTAGCAAACGCAAATGCACAAAAGCAAGCGGTTGGGCCGGTGGAGTGGGGTAAGCCGGATGAATAAGATATTTCCTTATGTAGGACAAGAACTTGTAAAGATTTGATAGGGTTACCATCTTATCATAATAGAAAATGAATGAGATATTATAGGTATGATGAATTATGAGTAATAGTTGATCTACCGTGCATTCGGACGCACATCTAGCGGAGTTTAGATGGGGATTAGCGGCGATGGAGTGAATTTGAATTGGATGGCCAAGGCAGTTGATAAGAGCTCAAAAGCCTCTAAGCCTCTATCAAAAGCAAGTTCAACAACCAATTAAAAAAGAGAGAACTTA
>JWJA01004634.1:0-18776 GCA_000812885.1 Lanzia echinophila
ATATAATATTATATTTTTTTTAAAAATTTTACAGAATAAAAAAGTAAAAATATAATTAATAAAAAATAATAAAATTTAATGAACAATTAAATATAATAAAATAAGCTTAGCTTAACATGCAAAATTAAAGCAAACTTTAACTTTATTTATTTAAGTAAAATATGCAAACCTTAACCTTATTTAAAATATTTTTATTTTTTTGCAATAATTTAAAAATCATATTCTTTAAAAATTATCCTAAATAGTATGGGATTTGCATGATTTTCAGCTTCTTAACTTATGGGATTTATGGGAATTATAGGTTAATAAATTATAGGAGGTGGGTGCCTTAGATGCCTTATTATTTGGATGGTAATAAGCACTCTATGTGAATATTAACCATGACTAGTGATTTCCGTATAGACAGGTACCAGGGTATTAGGCAGTGTATCCAGAGTCCAGACGCCAGGATTCCAGATATATTTTTTCGAGGCAAATCAGCTATAGTGTACGTGTAGTGAGTGAGTGGTTCATCTTTTCTTCTCTTCTCCTCAAAGAACTACTAAATAATGAACTTACCTCTAAAATAGGTGTGATCCACTGTACTACTTGGGTAAACTGCAATACATGATATATATTTTTGAGGATCAGGTACTTAAGCTTCCATCCAGTTCGTTTCGTTTCTTAACCACTCAAACTAATTTCAACCCTAAAAACCTCTAGATCCCCAACACCCCCATCTTTTCCACATTTTCAAACTATCAATGCGGGGAATATTATCCACATGGGAAAAACATGGAGTGAGTACAGTGGCAAAAGATGTGATGTGATTACTTGATCCACTGTAGAAAGTGTAGGGGGTTTAGGTAACTTATTTACTTTACTGTACTCCCCTTGATTACTTCAAGCATAAGATATCACTGTGATTGATTGATTGATTGATTGATTAGGCTCATAATAAGCAAAAGGAAAAGAAAAAAAGAAAAAGAGAAATATAATAAATAAATGAATGACACGTAATCATCATAGTCATAGTCATAGTAAAACAAATACCTGAGCAACACATCACAACTTAATACTTACCTCGAAATGGAATGCATCGCATATCAAATAAATGCTAGAATAATTGGATGGAAGGAAGCATTGCATATATTCTATAAATGCAAATGCCAGTGCCTTGCTCTATGATAATACTTGAAGCTATTAGAAGCAAAAAAAAAAACACAAATAACACCACCATCGCTCGTTTTTACCATACTTGTTTCTTATTTCGTGCAATCAATCTGTGTACTCTTCTTTCACATCTGCTTGTTGAATAGCAAGCAGTTCAAACATTCCATGCTGTTGCACACAATAACTCCCCGACATCATGCCATGAAAACTCCACCTCCCGTTAGATAACTTGGAAGCCTCTGTGTAGTACGCCAATCAAAAATGCCATAATGCTAGCCATGTAATCAACCCGCCTTGAACACCGCAATAAATTATACCGACCATGCGCCAACATAATGTAATTTGGGAATTAATATCTCTTTTGGAGTTAAGAAGATGTAACTTTTTCTTTCTTAGTGCCGTTGCTGACAGTTTCTCCTTTACCATCTGCAATCTTTCTATACATAGTTGACACTGATTGTGTAGATTGCCCTGGATTGGGCCAGAATGTCATAACATAATCCCTATAAATCAGTTAGTATCGAAATTCTATACTAGGCAATGATTGAGGAACATACCATAGATTTGCTGTGAGATCATGGTCCTTTGTAGCCATCGAATCAATGAACTGGCCGGTAATGAATAGTTGTTCTTTGAGTACCCCAGCACGCTCTTTCTTGTTCGGGAAGTTTGCAGCAGTGCCAGCCTGGAGACGTCTAAGATTCTCCCTGATGGGCTTGAAGAGTTTACGAAGCACATCATTCGAATCAGGCTCGCCATACCCATTCTCCGATTTACGGTGCTTCGGGCGGCGTTCCAAACTTTTATCGTCGTCTGCGTCGCTGTGCTTTCTCTTTAGATCAACCTTTGAAGAACTGTGACCTCCACTCTGTCGTCGAGGGTCTCGGCTATCATTGAATACACTGTGACTGCGGTCCCGCTGATCGGAGGGACGCTTCTTCATTTGCGGTGCAGGAGATCCGGAAACAGAGGGTCTTGCTTCAGGTCTCCTTGAACCATTAGTTCGTTCGTGCTTCTTATTATTGCGATGATGATTTTCCACTGCACGTTTTGCTGCCTGATTATCAGAGTACTTGGCTTTCAAGACTGACAGGAGGTAATCAGCCCGTCGCACCAAATGTACTGCACCAGGTGCTTTCGCAACCTTCTCGTCTGCCTTGCTTCTCTCTTCCTTTTTGTCCACACGGTGTTCTTCGAGGAATAGCTTATCTCCAAGGCCCAAGTCAGTGTCATCTCTGATCTGTGTCCAAGCCCCATAACCGTGTCTATGAATACCAACAAGGAGCATGCCATCTTCTTTAGCGCCCCATTCGCAAGAGTAGTGAGCGCCTTTCGATGCATCGATAACGCGGAAGTTCTTGAAGTCCGACGTATTTCCAATGACCTCTCTCAGCATCCTCATCTCGCCTGGACGCTCCACGATAGTTTCGGCATTGACTCTTTTGACACCAGAATAATCAAAGAGAACCGCTTTTCTATCCTTCTTGGTCAGTGGCTTGTTGGTCTGACGCTCCATCGCTGCGACTCTCTCTTCTTCTTCTTTAAGGCGCTTGTTACTTTCTGCCGTTAAAGCTTCGATGGTGGTTTTTAGAACATCCGTATCACGACCGATGAGACGGGCTTCTTTTACAAGCTCTTCACCTCGGTCTTCCAGGGAACCATAGCGAAGGTACGCCTTCATGAGATTTCTGACTTCCTTTTCGTTGAGTGGCCGACCTGGATCAAGAGCATTGGCCTGAGCCTCGCGTTTCTCTTCTATTTCTTCCTGCTTGGCTTGATCTCGCTCACGTTTCTTGGCAAGACGTTGTTCTCTTTCGGCTTCGGCCGTGTTCTTGATAGTGGCTTTGCGAGGGGCATTCTCCTCCACGACCTTGGCTAGATATTCTTCGTGGGCGCGTTTCTCTTCCTCGGCTTTGATCCCCTCCAGTTGCTCTTTAGGAATAATATCATCCCATTCAAGATCGATTTTGACGTCGGTATACTCGAAACTTCTCAAAAAGTCTTCACCGCCATCAGCTACCATACCCTCTGGTACTTCAGTCTTGTGCTCCTCGGCATTCTCGAGAACTGAGTCGATATCCAACTCTTCGAGCTTCTTCTGGTTGCCCGACTGTTCAAACATCTTTTGGCCTCTCTTCTTAAGAATGCGCGAGATATCATCAGATGACTTTGGGTCATCAATTTTACCAGCTTTGGCAGCCTTCTCTCGAAGCTCCTTCTTCTCTTTATCAGTGACGCCTCTCTGAATTGTGATGAATTCTAACATCAACTTATTACGAGCGCGTTCAAGAATCTCTTCTTCAACTGTTTCCTTCGAAACCAATCGGTAGATACTAACAGGCTTCTTCTGGCCAATGCGATGCGCTCGAGCCATTGCTTGCAGATCAGCTTGCGGGTTCCAATCGGAGTCGAAGATTACAACAGTATCAGCGGTCATCAAATTGATCCCGAGACCTCCGGCACGTGTAGAGAGAAGGAAGCAGAAATCGTTGCTGCCATCCGCGTTGAAGTGATCTATTGCTTGGCGACGCGGGCCTGCAGCAACTGTACCATCGAGGCGTTGAAACTGATATCCACGAAGTTGGAGATAGTCGCCTAGAATGTCCAGCATCTTGACCATTTGAGAGAAGATCAAGACACGGTGGTTATCTTTCTTCAATTTGATCAACAATCTGTCAAGCAGCATCATTTTTCCACTGCTTGCAATCAAGCCTTTTAATTGATCGTCACGTCTCTCACTGCCTTTTAGAATCTTTTCCTCGGCGTTGGGAAACATATAAGGATGGTTGCTGGCCTTTTTGAGTTCCATCATTATATTGAGCAAAGACTGTTTTTGTCCTTTAGCACCTTCGTTCAAGGCAGCATAATTTCGTGTGAGAATATTCTTGTAATAGTCGAGTTGAACATCGGACAATTCGACACGAATAATTTTCTCACTCTTTGGCGGCAAATCATTCTCGACCTTTTGCTTTGTCCGACGGAGAATATAAGGCTGGATTCTGGTTGTGAGTGCAGCGATCTTCTCGCCAGCAGCCTCGTCTGTCAAATCCATGTTTTCTTCGATATCCAACTCGCCCGGCATAAGGAAATCCATGAGGGCTGACAGCTCTCCCAAGGTATTCTGAACAGGAGTGCCAGTAATTAACAATCTGCTTGGAGCTTTGAAGTCAAGCAATCTTTGGTAGAGCTGCGAGTCTCGATTTTTGAGGCGATGGGCTTCATCGACGGCCATGAACTGCCACTTGATCTGCGACAAGAAAGTGGCATCGGCAAGGATGTACTCGTAGGAAGTGAGAAGAACATTAAACTTTGGACGTTTAGGATTTCCCTCCACGAGCAATTCATATTCCCGTATGATGGCGCGGGATGCTTCCTTTCCATTGTACACAACGTAGTTGAGACTTGGAGCCCAATTGTCAAAAGTGTCGGCCCACGCAGGAATAGTGGTCAAAGGTACTACAACAAGAAGTGGTCCTTCCTGACCTCGATCATGACGAAGCCAGTTCATAAAAGCGACAGTCTGGACAGTCTTTCCAAGACCCATTTCGTCTGCCAAAATGACATTCTTATTTTTACACCAGTTGTAAGCAAGAAAGTTGAGACCAGTGATTTGGAAATCTCGAAGCTGGCCATTCTTGACGTAATCTGGCTGTTCGCGGATTGGCGCATGAGGACTTCTGGTATCAGGGTTTGATTCTTTGCGATCCGAGGTCAATGATCTTGAGCTGCGGTCTAGAAAGTCGTCAATTGCCTCTTGTGCTCTCTCGGAGATGAAAGAAGCAGCCTCCCAAGTACAAGACTCGTAGTAAAGAGCCTTCCACTTGATAAAGTATTCGGTTTCCTCGTCACCTTCGCGCGAGCCAATGACCCGCTCTACCTTGACATAGTCTTCCAACGCATCTGCATCGCGTTCTCGATCCAGCATCCATTTCTCTTTCTCTTCGGGTGGGATTTCATCACCTTGGGTCATGTAAATATCCTCTAAAACAAACTTCTTGTAATAATTCTCTAAGCGTCGAAAGCCTCTGACACCGGCCAAAGAAGTTGCAGTTTCCCAAGTCGCGTGGCAGTGGGATTTGCCTTGCCACTTGATGTAATATTCGAAATCGTCTTTAGTGATGTTCTCATCATGTATATCGCTTTCTTCCTTAATCTTGTGCTTCAAAACGACATCAATATATGGCGAGTTATCTTCAGTATCCCCTGCCCAGTGGTTCGGTGTCATCATTTCGGATTCGTCTTCGAGATCCGGATCGCTTTCTTGGTAGGCACCGGCAGTAACTTGAGCGGCACGACGACTGTTCCATCTTTTTTCTTGATAGGAGGGGGCGAGGCTGCCAGATTCTAGTTGGCGGCGACGGTTTTTCTTGGTGTTGTTTCGTGCACGAGCACCGCCGTAGTTATCGCTTTCGTCGCTTTCGGAGGCAGATGCAGAGCGAAGGGCTGGAGTTTGTCGTTTGGAAGCTGCACATAGAGAGTTAGCAGGTTGTGACAATGACTGTACATAGGTAGATGGGTTGATGTACATTGTTGAGAACGCTCTGGCTTCCTGCGTTTGTTTCTATGAGCTGCCACGATATCTGATTCTGATTCTTCCTCGTCACCAGATTCAACCTGCAACCATCAGTACTTAATATCCAATTGATGTTTAATATCACTGCTAATGACGGAAGAGGTGAAAACATACAATAGGTCGGTTTTGTGGCGGACGTGCCTAAAGTCAAAGATTGATGTCAGTATCCAATTCAATAACAGTTAAGAACGAGACGGCATACACTTCTTCGCAGGCCGTATAGCTCTGGATTTTGTAGGAAATATGCATCCTGTTCTACAGCAGCCTTACGCTTGACTGGACGACGAGATTCTGCGGAGCTAGAACGCTCAGTGCGTTGGTCGTTGTAGGTAGTAACCGCAGGAGTGTCCTCCACATCAAAATCCGCGTCGTCTTCTGGCTCCTGACCTTCATCACCGGAAGCTTCGGAGGCATCAGTATCTCTCGCGCCAAACTCGGATTGGTGATTTGAGGAGGACGGCGAGGGTTCTTCGACAGGATGGTTTGCAACGTCGGAAAGTTCCGACTCACTCTCGCCTGGAGCATCATCGTTTGAGGGTGGGGAGCTGGCCATCGAAGCTTCATGACCATTTGGCATTTGCGGGGGAGATGTCGAGTTCATGACTGTGATTGTATCCTGCGGGGCTGCGACGACGATATTAGTTATATGGACGGAATGATCTCATGTCTCTCAAAATCAGAAAACTCTAACAATGACACGGTCGGCTGAAGAAGAACTCTGCGATTCAGAACTCATCAAAAGCAGAAGACAATGAGCTCAAATAACGCGTCCAATGTCATCGGCGCATGCTCGTGTGATTGATGCCAACTTGGCGATGAAGATTGATGGAATGATTCTGATGGGTTGGAGCTGAGTTGGAAGGTGAAGAGGTGGTAAAGTGTATGACGAGGGGGAAGTGAAAGTGATGGGGAAGAGCAGCAAGCAATAATACAAGTACTTTAAGTAGTTTAAAAGTATTGTATAGAGAGATGAAGATAGATGGAAGTGATGAATTTCGAGGATGATTGATGGGAATATGGCCTTGAGGTAAAGGACCAGCCTATTTCTATGGAATTTTCAAGAGAATCCGAAAAACTTACAAGCCATATTTGAAAAGGCCCCCCTAGAATATCTTATTCAAGAAACAATCGATTAATATAAGAAGATAATTTATGATAGAGAAGATTGTTGATGCTGAATTATTATTTTTGGGGACTTTCAAAATTGGAGGTCGGAACTTTGAAGGTCACTTACTGCTGAACTTGCTGAATGAAATGTCGATAAATTGGGACATAGGGCGGGTTATCTATTATAAAATGAGTGGTTAGAAATTTAAGTTAACCGAGTAAATGGTTTTGGTTTAGTTTTTGGCTTAGTTTATTTTGTAGCCTGAGCGCCTAGGGCATCAATAAAAAGAAAAAAAAAGTTAAAGGTTATACAGTAGAGCAATCATATCATCATAGCACATTGATTGGGTATTAGCCAGACAATTCAGTTGAAAGTTTTTCATCGGTGAATCGGAAGTTAAATTTCAATAAAAAAGAAGAGAGAAAAGGAAAGGTTGGGCTAGAGCTGGAGCTGCATAGACTTGATCCAATAGTACCAGCTGGAACCTTTGCTTTTCAAACCTTTTCACGGATTTTTGCTCTAGCCTTTTCTTCACTCGGATTACTAGGTAATGTTAGCCTTATTTATCTGGCTCATATTGCCTTACTTTCAAGGTTAGAAGATTAATAAGGCTACCAATAACAGATGAGCCAATAATATCAATTGTAAATTAAATCAAAGCACTTTTAAGCACGGCCACGGGCATTTGAAAGGGAAGTTGGTCCTAACTCAAGGTTGTTGGTGCTTCAATATCATACAATTTTTTTTTGTTTGAAATCTTCAATCAATCAATACTTCAAATACGCATATCCTCAGAATATTACCTGCCTTTACATCTCTTAACCATCTTGGTTTTGTGCGCAGGATAAAGGAATTTGAATAAACAATCCATCTCAGATTGTATCTGCAAATTTTCATAAAAAACAAATAATTCATATCTTCAAAATTTGTGTGCTCTAAACGAGCCAGAAAAAAAAAACACCATTAAGGATGTCTGACAAACTTACCCGGTATGTATTTCTCGATAACCTCTATCATTTCTTCCCTATATATACTTCAAAGTTCAAGGGTTTTAGAATTACATAGCTTGGAATGATTTACTAACTTCATTTTCTGTCAGTATTGCCATTATCAGTACTGACAAGGTGCGACAAACTCTTGTGTTAAATAATGCCCCACCAAAGTACCCCGCCACAGGAACAACTTGATCGCTGACAATATTTGGTTTGTTTTGTAGTGCAAACCCAAGGTAAGATCAATTCCAATTTCAGTTGGGTGTCTTCGTCTTTTATACTAATAGGATGTATTCATAGAAATGTAGGCAAGAATGCAAGAAATCTTGTCCCGTTGTGCGAAGTGGGCGCCTTTGTATCGAAGTAACTCCTGAATCCAAGATCGCCTTCATCTCTGAAAATTTGTGCATTGGTTGTGGTATTTGTCCCAAGAAATGCCCTTTCGGTGCTATCAACATCATCAATCTGCCAACGAACCTCGAGTCTCATGTCACTCATCGATACTCTGCCAACAGCTTCAAGCTGCATCGATTACCAACACCACGCCCGGGGCAGGTTTTGGGATTGGTTGGATCTAACGGTATTGGAAAGAGTACTGCGCTGAAGATTCTCAGTGGCAAGCTGAAACCAAACTTGGGTAGATATGACAATCCGCCAGATTGGCAGGATGTTATCAAGTACTTCCGTGGATCCGAATTGCAAAGTATGTTTCAACAGTTATGACTTCCATTTGTATGCTTACTTATACCTCTAAAGATTACTTCACGAAGATTCTTGAAGATGATCTCAAGGCTATCGTCAAGCCACAATATGTCGATCGCATTCCAAGAGCCATCAAAGGACCAAATAAGACTGTGCGAGCATTACTCGAGGGAGTTGCGACAATGGACAACTTAGAGGAAATCTGCGATGTTCTCGGTAAGATGATGTTCTATGCATATCACAACCTCGAGATACTAATTCTATAACAGAATTGAATCACATCATGGATCGAGATGTCAGTCTTTTGTCTGGTGGAGAATTGCAAAGATTCGCTATTGGCACTGTCTGCGTACAACAAGCTGATGTGTATGTATTATTACCGAAGTGTTGTAGTACACTGGTGCTAATTATGATACAGATACATGTTCGACGAGCCATCTTCCTATCTCGATGTCAAGCAGCGTCTCAGTGCTGCCAAAGTCATCCGATCACTCTTGAGGCCAGATGACTACGTTATTTGCGTCGAGCACGATCTTTCGGTCTTGGATTATTTGTCCGATTTCATTTGCGTTCTTTACGGAAAACCAGCTGTATACGGTGTCGTGACACTCCCAGCCTCGGTCCGAGAAGGTATCAACATCTTTTTAGATGGTAACATTCCAACAGAGAATCTGCGATTCAGAGAGGAATCCTTGACTTTCCGAATTGCCGAGGCCGCGGATGAGTTCATGGCAGACAGATCCAGAGCTTTTCAATACCCAAAGATGGAAAAGACTCTTGGTGGCTTCCACTTGTCCATCGATGCAGGAGACTTTACCGATTCGGAGATCATCGTCATGATGGGAGAGAACGGAACTGGTAAGACTACCTTCTGTAAGATGCTTGCTGGTGCCACACAACCAGATGGCAACCAAAAAGTGCCGGGAATGAAGGTCAGCATGAAGCCTCAAAAGATCACACCAAAGTTCGAGGGAACTGTACGACAATTGTTCTTCAAGAAGATTAAGACAGCCTTCCTCTTACCGCAATTCCAAACCGATGTGGTGAAACCCTTGAAGCTTGAGGAATTCATCGACCAAGAAGTTAAGACGTTGTCCGGAGGAGAACTTCAGCGCGTTGCCATCGTTTTGGCTCTTGGTATCCCAGCCGATATCTACCTCATTGACGAACCGTCCGCATACCTGGATTCCGAGCAACGTATCATTGCAGCTCGTGTCATCAAGCGTTTTATCATGCACTCCAAGAAGACTGCCTTCATCGTTGAGCACGATTTCATCATGGCCACCTATCTTGCCGATCGTGTCATTGTCTTCGATGGCCAGCCAGGTATCGATGCCCGCGCTAACACCCCGGAATCTTTGCTCACTGGTTGCAACAAATTCTTGAAGAACCTCGATGTCACATTCCGTCGTGATCCAACCAACTTCAGACCTCGTATTAACAAGCCTAACTCGCAATTGGATCAAGAACAGAAATTGGGAGGAAACTACGTAAGTTATTGACTTTATTCATTTAGCCTACGATTCAAAATTGACTAACACTATCATCTAGTTCTTTTTGGAGGAAGACAAGTCTATTAGTAGTTGAAAAGGTCCTCATGAATGATTCATTACCCCCACCAAAAAATGCATTGGGCGGCGTTAAGAAATTGGCATTACGGGAGTCTGGGGCTGGCGGCGGGCAAGGCATAGTGATTGGGGAGGCAAATCCAAACCCAGATGATGATCCGGGCGAGTAGCATCGGCGACGACGGTCTATCCTCTTGTTACCTGGTCCTACTTTACCATTATTGCCCTTTCGCTTCTACACGATATATAGGGTGATGCAAAAGTAGATTGAGGGGCAACAGAAGAAGTGGATGACTGTCGTCATGGCGAGAATTTCGCATCACGACTCACGGAATGGGAATGGAAAGTTCACTGCAAATGGAAGAAGGTTTGGCAGGCAATTTTATTATTTTACACATGTAGTTGTATCTGAAAATGGGGTCGGAAAGAACCGAAAGGAACATTGAACGAAATGTCAATGATGATATTAGAAGAAATCAGATACACACCGAGAATTTATGCTCTCTCCCTCGTCACTGCTCTCTTCCGTCCGTTGATCAACTTGACCATTTATATGTATGTCGAGTCCCATCGTAATAAACTAAACCTGTTCTGCTTGCCAAAATATCATCAAGCCAAAAACAAGAAGTACGGTGCGTGCGGATACGTACAAGATGTGGCGACCTTCCCTTCCTTTCAAATTGAAATGTCCGTATGTGCTATTCATAATGATATTAATGAATCCTATGCGAAATTTATTCTTCTTCAATCTCTCCCTCTTCGCTACCGGAATGAACAGCCGGATCTTCCTTAGCGGGTGGTTGTGTCTGTGGTTGCTGTTGTACTTTCGCGACAGGTGGTGTCCTAGTCCTGTGACGCCGTTCACGTGGGGGAACTGGGGAGCGCTCACGTTTAGTTGGTGTCATTTCTCTTCTGGTTCTCTAATTCCAAAAACGTTAGTAATGTATCCATGGTTGGTATAATATGGAGACATGAAAGTAAGCATACCTTGCTATCTCTGCGGCTATCCACGTCGCTCTCTCTTCGTTTTCTTGGTGCAGTGGATCGCTCGTCTCCATACGGCAGCTCGTCGATGCTGCCACGAGGATCACCACGTCTTCTATACATCTTCTCTCGCTCGTCTTCGCGGTCTCGTCTTTCTCGCTCGTAATGACTTGGCGGTTCATCGCGCCGACTGCGATGGGATTTGCCGAGGTCACGATCTCGTACTCTGTCAACGTCAAGGTCACGGAGGCGCTCACGATCATGGAGATCTGGTTCGCGTCTATCACGACGATTTGGCGAAAGCAATGTATCAGCCATACCGCCTTTGCGGTAATTCTTTTCTCTGTCTGCGATAGCTTTTCGTCTATCTGCTTCATAGGCATCTGGCTCAGGAGAACGACTACGACCATCATGGCGCCTGGAGCCGCCGCGATGTCCTCGATCTCGCTCTCGCTCGCGTTCTCTATGAACTGCACGGTCTGGAGACCTGTCGCGACGTTTGGTGCGTTCCTTTTCGGCATCCTCTTCCTTTTCTTTGAGACGACGGATTACCTTATCGAATGCAGATCGTCGAGCTTCATCAGTGGCTACAGCAACATACTCTTCTGACTTTTCAATACGAGGACGAATACGTTCGTACTCATCGTCGATTCGAACGGGTGGCTCGAGGTGTTTGATATAAGATCGCAGAGCATCCACAGCTCGACGTTGGTGGCGCTCAGCTTGGTGCTTATCATCTTCACTCCTTCTAGAAACCTTTTCGCGTAGCTACGCTCTCCGTTAGCCCCAGTCACCGGTTCAAAATGACGAAGTACTTACGCGCTCAAATATTAGTGATAACGAGTCTCGATCAATGTTAGCGGTACGTCGATCAGTCTGCATCAAAGCTAGGAACTCTTCAAATGTAGTTTTCTGAGTAATCTCAAACCGTTTGTCCTGTAAGTCGTTAGTGGGGTTGGATCTTCAGAGTCTAAACATGGAAAACTTACATCCAGGACGTCGAGAACATCATTCCGTGTGCTGCGCAAAGCACGCTCTTCTTCCTCAACCATGTCCCAGAATAAATCCAGAGGGGTAGATCCTGCTTGGCCTAAGATAGCAACATACCTGTCATCGGTCTCAATCAAAGGATGAATTTGACTCCATTTTGACCCTGCCTTGATTTTGTTGCCAGCTTTCAGGTCTTGTAACAAACTCATGTAACGATCTCGGTTCTGTCGTTCCCTTCTCAATTTTTGTGTTTTCTGCTGCTGGCGAACGTCGTTGAAAGTCTTTTCGAGAGATTTGATATGGTTTTCGAATGCGGTCAACATGTCTGACTTGCTGAGAGATTTGAATTTCTCGTCATCTTGGAAACGTGAATTTGACTGGATGATACCTTGTGCTTCTGACCATCTTGTATATGGTTCAAGATCGAGACCCTTCAGTATATCGACCAGCTCATCCATCGCAGCCTTTCGTGTTCTCGCCTCGCGTTCCAAATTGGCCTTTTTGAGTTCGATAATATAATCTTCAAATAATTGACGCCTTTCATCGTCATTGTCCGAAGAGCGAAATATTGTCTCTCCTTCGATTATCGGTCGTGCTGTTTTCCATCGCGTATAATGCTTGATCTCTGGATGGCTTCTCAGCATAGTAGCAAAATCAGTACGGAGTTTTTCCAGTCTCTCCTTTGCGCGATCCTTTTCCTGCAAGCGAACCTCAACAGCATACTTCTCGAATGCAGCTTTTCGATCCTTGGGATCTTTCAGTGCCCGATATTGAGGATCCTTAATGATAGACCGCATGACTTCTTCCCAGGTGAGATCCGGCTTCACATTATTTCGTTTTAAGAGCTTGAGGAAAGCTGCTTCAGCTTCTTCGAAGGTAGAATAATCAGGATCGTTGTTAGCAGGAACAAAAGCTTGAGCACGACTTCCATTAACATCATTGCCATACGCGATTTGACGGGCTTCTCCCAGTGGCTCCCTGTCTCGTGGTTGCTCGTACTGCGCAGCCGAAAACCCGCCCCCGGCAACGAATGTTGGCATACTAGAGAAAACGAATTAGTAACAATGGCTTGGGCTATATCTTCAGAGATAGATACATACGGTGCAGCAACCGCTGGCGACGCAGCTTCTTTCGCCAATGCCTCCTTATATACATCTGGCATTTCCCACGAGCTTTGTTTCGTCTCAGTATTATACCAGTATTTCCGGCCACCCTCGGCAGTGTACTCTTTCCATGGCTGGTTTGCTAACGCTCGCTATACGGATCGTCAGTCCAATTCTTATAAGTAAGTCAGAGTGCACGAAACTTACCTCCGCAGGAGTCATCAAGTCCTCAGGTTTGGTCCATTGCGTTGCCTTCGTGATAGTATTGTAATAATACACCCTCCCATCAGAATTTCGCGCTTCCTGCCAAAGAGCAGAAGCAGCTACGTGACCATTTATTCCGTTCATACCGAACAAGTTGCAATGTGTAAAAGAGTGAAATTGTTGTTCGTAATCGTAAGGGTCGATTTTTTTTTTGTTACTGGGAAGATCGCATTTTGAGAACTTCGCGATTTTGATCCGATGCTAGCGTGCTTTTAGTACCGAGCTACTCTCGACAGCTCTTTTTTAGGCCCAACCGTACCCACTCTACTCTCAAAGCCCTGCGCAGCTCCCATACCATACATAATAATAATATGCTATTTCAAAACACATATGAACATTAATACTTTACCAATTTCCATGCTTTTTCAAACACAATCAAGATGATGGAAGAGACTCTGATGGAGGAGCCAACTCCTCGCGGCAGTCTGGAATTTGCTGAGACTTCTATTCTGGATACAATTGTTCCTTTGGCTGGGGATTTGAACATTGAAGAAGCTTTGAGCGGTTCCGTTGAGCGACTTGATGAAGGGAATGACTCTCCTTTAGCTGCCATTCCTCAAAGGCATGCTCTGTTTTTTGGTTCGTTCTTCATACCAGTTTGGAAGCTCTCTATCTTACTCATTCGTAGATAATAGATGAAACTGTTGACATTTATGTTGTACTACAAACCCCCTACTTTGACGAACGGGCTTTACGATTCTATCTTGGTAGACTTATAATAAATGTGGAAGGTCAGGTGGTAAATGCACAGGCCGAACAAAAAGACGGCTCTGCAGCGGGACGCGAAGTCATATACCAAGGTTCGATACAAGACACCGAGGATCCTCTGATAGTTGTGCAAGGCCCAGATACTGCAGAAGGGTCGGATGGGGAAGGGCATATACTCGTAGTATGGAAGCTATCACCATTTCTCGCGAGGCCACGTCTACGTTTGCAGAACCCTTCCGTTGTATTCTCTGCTACGGCCAATCTCAAAGCAGCTGAGCAGATCGAGGCGAATACTTTGCGGGAAGAATATCTACCAAGCCAGATACCTTCCGGTTTAAACCTTCTTGAGGCTTTTAGCGAAGATACATATTTGGGGGGTGTTAGACCACGTTTGTCTGCGTTGAGAGTCGCTAGAGTTGCACCAGCAGCACAAGTCGCTCGAGAGCTAGCTCGTCCGCTGAAGAATATCTCGCGGCGAGCGATTAAAGTTTATCCAGCAATAAATGCTCGTGTGCGATATTCGAGGCCAAACAGCACTCCTCCTAACAATCCTTCATTGATAGCTTCATTAGATGTGGATATTACACCTTTTACTAATTGCGAAATTACCCTTACCGACATACAGCTCAAAGTTTACGGCGGACAAGTACAAGACCTGAACCAGATTTCTGGTCCAATTCTTCCTGTAACCTGCCGCCCTCAAGATGATATCAGCTTCCTCTACCGAGTGGTTCCCGACGACATGGATTTCATCAATAAATCTCAAGTTAGGACCATCGACATTCGCATTGCCGCCACCGCTAATGTTAATTCTGTATGCAAACCTAAAATTGTAATGCAATGGTCTACATCACTTGACTTCACTCCCCCAATCAACAATGGGTTTGGTCAGCCCACAAAACCCATTCAGCGACCCCATCGACCTTCCCAACTATCCATCGGCGCTACGTTTGACAGTATTCCAAGCATCTCCTCTCTCGCCATCAATCGTCCCGACGCCCTTCCAACCATCGAAGCAACCACCCCAACCCGTCCACACCACCACCACCGTACATCCTCCGTTCCCGACTTCGGCGTAACAATGACATTTTCATGCCCTACCACAACTCCGATCTATGCCGGCGATCCATTCATTTGGTCTGTCTTTATCGTTAACCGTTCTGACAGACAACGCAAACTTGCACTTCTCGTCTTACCTAAGCGCCGTCGCACTGAAGCACGCATCAATCGCCCACCATCCATGGGGCAAGGTACTACACGTCGGGATCCAAAAGTCGCCGATGGTGTTGTTGATGATAATATTATCTATGCCATGCAGCGCAATTCCGCTATGGAGAATAGCGAGATTGTCTGTTTGAGCACAGATACCCGAGTAGGACCATTAGCACCATCTGCATGTTACGAGGTAGAACTCAAATTCATGGCTTTGAGAGAGGGCGTCGTGGGGGTAGAAGCGGTCCGAGTTGTGGATTTGGGTACGCAGGAACATGTAGACATTAAGGATTTACCAACAGTTGTTGTGAGAGCTGAGCCCCAGAAGCGAAGAGCTTGAGAGAGAGGGAATGGTGAAGATCTTGACGATTTAGAAGTCCTCGTTTAGAGTAAGATTAATTGGGTTAAGATGTATTTAGGGTCATAAAAAACAAACTCAATAGCAAGTATGCTTGTAACTACATGATCATCGTTTATCTATATTGCATACATATACTTCGTAATCAGCGCCTGCTCTCCCCAGTAGACCAAACAGAACTTGAAGTGAATCCATTCCCATGTGCTTCGCAAATCCCAACCGAACTCAATATCCCCAAAAAGACATACCAGCATGCCCTTAGAAATACCATCGCCTAATCCCTAACCTCCCCAATCTCAGTACTATGCATAATATACTTCCCGCTCCCGCCACTGACAGATCCCGCGTGGACATTGTCGTAACCGACAGTAGCATGGTGGACATCATCTACATGAAGGAGATCACCGCCCTTCTCTACGTGATTGGAACCGCCGAATAGAACGTCGATTTCTTCGAGCGATACTTTCTTAGTCTCGGGAATGAAGAACCAGACGAAAAGGGCGAGGAAGATGTTGACGGCGAAGAAGAAATAGAATGTTTTGCTGGGGGGAAAGAAGGTTGTTAGTTGGGTTGGGATATGCATTGGGATGGAATTGAGAAACATACAAGCCTTGGTTTTTTAGGAAGGTCGGGAAGAATTGCTGCCAGAGAAAAGTATTATTAGCAATGGACTCTTAGAAGTGTATGAAGGGGGGTGAACGGGAATCTCCTGTCAATTTAAGATGCTCACCTGGAATATACTGTTGCTAACATTCTGCATCTGGCTCGACATGCCGACCGCCTGAGCTCGCACGTTCATACTAAAGACCTCGGCAGTCCAAATCCAGACCGTCGCACCCCAAGACGGCTTGTAGAATAGAATGAAGAAGAACAACAAGAAGACAATCGATATTCCGACGGGCTCGGTCTTAGATGACCCATGAATATTGGGAGTCTTAGTACCAACGATCGAAACAATCAACATGCACATAGACATACCGCCCGCCCCAACAATCAGCAAGAACTTGCGACCAAAGCGATCAATGGTCCAGACGGCATTGAGCGTAAATATGATACCAAATGTCGCATTGAGCGCATTAATTAGGGCAATCGTGTCGGAACTTGGGAACACCTTCTTGTAAATGGCGGTGGAATAGGTGTTGAGTGTGCCTTGACCAGTAAGTTGTTGACCGACGTTGAGGATAAAAGCAAGTAGGAGACGTTTGCGAACAGAATGGTCCTTCCACAAAGCAGAGTATGTAGAAGAGATAACTTCTTTTTCGAACTCCAGCGCTTCGCGGATGACGAGAATCTCATCTTCAATCTCTTGTTCGGTTTCACGTACGCGGCGGAGAGATGCGCGAGCTTTGTTAAGTTGATTGCCGTGCTGTATGTACCATCTGGGAGTCTCGGGGATGAAAGGTAGGAGTGATATGATTATGATTGGAACAAGCATTTGGAATATAACCACTATTTTCCAATCCCATTCCCCCAAACGATGCGCATGCTTTTGGCAAGCGTAATTTATCCAGTAGGCAATGAATGAGCCGACGGAGTAGAAGAGCTGCCAGAAGGCCATGATTTTGCCTCGTATCTCTGGTGGCGCAAGCTCACCTATGTAAACCGGGCCCGCAGCTATAAATCAATGTCAGGATCTTTTCACAAAAGTTATTCTCACCACCAAACTTCATCAAATCAAAGATGAGAGAGGAGGACACGCACTCAACGCGATACCCTGGCCGAGACCAATAACCACACGACCGCCAATAAAACATCCAAGCTGGCCGCGTGGAGAAAATGTTTGGATGAAGGTAGCAATTATGGTGATGAAGCAACCGATTGCCATACCCCATCTTCGACCGAGCCTGTCAGCCGTTGGGCCACCGAGAAACCATCCAGCCACAATAGCTCCCACTGTGTAAGCAGTATTGACGGCACCTATCTTCTCAGTATCCTATAGCCGTCTATTAGATTCACGATTCATGTATTGGAGTTGTGGGGCATACTGGATCGTTGAAATAGGCAACCCAATTCTTCGAGCCTTGTACGGAGTTATAGACAGAGGCATCGTAACCGTAAAGCACCATACAAGACGCTGCAACAAGCGAGATATACCTACTAGGAATTAGATCCGCTTACTATTGCTTAACACTGTACCGATCGCCGATATCCAATGCATCTTCCACTTTATGTAATACTGGAATATAGAGTTGATGATGGGATGTGCACCACTTACCAGTTATACGCTCTTGTCCTGCCCATCTTGAAAGTAAAAGTCGTTGTCGTTCTGTAGCTAAGGTAAATTGTTTGATGCAGGTAAAAGCATGAAAGAAAGAGTGTGTGCAAACGCTGCCACTTAAGAGATTGTTGCAAAGAGATTGACCGAAGGTTGACCGCCAGATATATTATGATGTATCACATTCGAAAGCATTCAACCGTCGAGAGCCCCAGAGACGTATATATGCTGTTGGGATTGCATGCATACCTGAAATATGCCCACATGTCGCAAGGATGAGGGTTTACATGACTTTTCCCGAGGACGGCTAATAACTGGAAATGGTAAACGAAAGGCAAGATAGAAAAAATATTGTGGCACCAATCATATGGCATTGCATCGAGATTAAAAATATATAAGCCAAACCCCAGAAAAGTTTATGAGTGGCGTCCTTATGGCTTGCGGATTTTTTTATCTCGGACGAACCCGCGAATCAAGAGTTTTCTGGAACTCCGTACACTTCCTTCTGAACGACCGGGACGGTTCAATTGCAAAAGCAAACTTCTGAAAAAGACGGCAGGTGATTCACCGAGGTGTTTTCAAGGCCCTGATATGTGGACGCACACATGTTTTGGGTTGAATACTTAAGTTACACAGGTTCTCTTTGTGTACCATAATCAACGACACTCCAATTCGTGAAGTCGAAATTATTGGAGGATAAACCTAACGTTGGATATTTGGTTGCGTGCTCTTTATTGGCTACCAACAGACATGGACTGGAAATTATACGAATATGTATTAAGACTGCTCGAGAGCAATGGTGTGGGACAATCGTGGATTAAAAATTCTGGTGGTGTGGAGGAAATAC
>JWJA01004635.1:0-18558 GCA_000812885.1 Lanzia echinophila
ACATCAGATGAAAAGAAGAAAAGAAGAAAAGAAACTCAAAGGGGGTAATTCATACAATTCATACGAACCAATAAGAGTAACGAAGCCATTCATCCGAAGTCATTAGATGAAATACCCATTTTTCATTTCGGAGCAAAATCCTACAAGCCCAAGTTTTGATCTCTCGCTTCAGCTAAACATAATTGTCGTTGCCTGCTTGGATGCATATGTATTGTACAGTAGCTTATGTGACCACAACGGCTTTACCCGGCAGTGAGGAAGGTGCTTTGGTTGGCTGTATCGTTTCTGTGATGAAATTTGTTTTAATGGACAGTGCTTTGCCGGTGCTTTGGTTACTACTATGGAATACCTAATACGCTTCTGATTAGATCGTATTCATCATTATCGTTATTCTTCTATAGTAGCTAGCTAGATATCGTAGATGCTCGAACTCGAGTTCAAGAATGAAAATAGCTTTTGTGGTTCCTGACTCTGAAGCAAATATTAAGAAATAAGGAAGGATACCATCCAGACGCCATTCCGTTTCATCCACGCCATTCAATTCCATCGAGTTCCATACCTACACCGATTTTCCCATATCCATACCCATACCTATACCCATTCCAAAATCCAATCACTCCATTCTATTTGCCCACATCCCAAAAGACACACATCCCCATTATCTCAACCAGACCCAGACCCAATTCCCCCACGCCTTCACATTTCCCCAAGTCAATCCCCCATCGGTAAATTCCAATCTTCCCTTTCTCGTCTCTGAAGCCGCCTGTATCGTATTTCTCAAATCGTTCGAGCGCTCCGGTCCCCAATTTCTCACTTTGAATCCATGTTTATGAATTTTGTACCCAATAATAAGGGTAAAGAAGACGGGAATCTTGGGGCATGTGAGTTTAATTCCGAATTCATAAGGGAGAAGAAAAAGTAATGAGCTTTTAAGGGGATGGTCGCCGAGACAAAATGGGGGATGTAAAATGAATCTTTAACATACCGAAATATAACTAGCCACAAACCTCCTCACATCAAATGGGCGTTCCAAAAATGCTCCAACCCCGTTAAAAGTAACGAGGATTATGCAAGCCGTCATGCCATAAAATCCTTTCAGCCATTGTCCGTGAGACTTATATGGATAACGAGGATGATCGCGATCATAATGGGCAGCCTGTCTTTCAGAGGCATTCCCATAAAGTTTAGTGTCTTCAAGCCTATTGGGTTTGTGGCGTTAGTAAAAAACGATGTATCGGATTTTGAGTCCCCGATGTAAAAAGAAGTGAGACATACGTTCGGAAGAAGCCGAGATAAGTAGCGCATATGGTGGCGTAAACAATGAGAATCGACGATGTGCAATTCGATGCCAATTCGGAGAGTCGCTTTCCATATGATTAGCTTTGATTTGTTGACGAGTAAAGGGTATGCTTGGTACACTTACGAGTGCCGTTGTGCCTGTTCTGCCCATAAATGCGACTAAAGCCATCGCAGCAGTTGCCAAGACAGCCCTTATCGGAACACCAGATCTAGTTTGTCGTAATCTCCTCGTGATAAAATCCGGCCCGGTTTGGTCTTGCAATGCCAAAGTGTGTAGAACTCTAGATGCGACATACATTGAATTGATGGCACAGGTGAATGAAGCGAAAGCGAAAATGGCGTTGAAGAAATGTGCAGCGGCCGGAAGACCAGCTTCGACCACGGCGATGATGAATATTGAATGTGCCCCGACTGATTGACCTTGTCCATTGATGAATGGGTGCGTATATGGTACCACGAAAGATGCGGTGATCATTGCCATGGTGTAGAGGGTTACGATTCGAATGCAAATCTTTCGGGCTGCCATCTTCATACTTTCGGCGTTGGCAAGGGCTTTACTCTCTGCTGCCGTGGCGGCGACAATATCCATTCCAGTATATGAGAAGATGACATTGATGATAGTCGTCCTGTATGGTTGATTAGTGGCACATAAGCGCTGTCGAGAGGGATACCACTTACCACATCCCAAGAAAGCTACCCGTTGCCCCTTTGATTTCTCTTTGGAGATTCCCCGATTCATCTTTTACGGAATAGACATGGTTAAAGAACCCCCAAGGTGAATTCCAATCTGAGAATCGGTTAGTATTTAAGCCCGGTTACGTTGTCTTATTCAACTTACACTTCGACTGAGGCGGTGATGAATAATAGGCATTCTTGCCCGCTTAGAATACATTAGTTTTAGTTTGATATACTGACAATTGAGAACGTACGCTGTTTCGTATCGAGGATTAGCATCAAGGTGATGAGCATCGTAATGAAGATAATTTTAATACAACCGAAAAGGTACTCGAGCTCCCCAAAATACTGCGACATGTTAATATGGCATTTGAGGTGGACGGTGTCAAATACATACCCTAACAGGAAACATGTTTATCACAGTACAGATGATGAGGAACAATCCAATCCAGACTGCCGGATCAACACTTTCGCCAGTCTTCCAAGCCAAGAACGTCCTTCCATCATCGTAATGAAATCCCAAAGTCCCAGAAATGGCAACCAGTTCCTCTGCAGCAGTTACTGACCATGCGAACCTATAATAGATTCAGCATCCACCAGATTGATCGACATCATGAAATTTCCCTTACCAGTACATCCAACCAACAGCAAACCCGACACCACGATCTAAGAATCGTCGAGGGAACTCGACAACTGGAGCGTTGACTGGCATAAGAGCAGTCATTTCACCTAAACACGATATGACGGCCGAAACAACAGTTCCCATTATAATATACGCCATGACAGCACCACCAGGTCCTGCGCCAGCGAGAGACCTTCCACTTCCAAGAAAGAGACCATTTCCAATTGTACTGCCGAGAGTTATTATTCAAGGTCTTGTTGTGATTGAGTTCGATAAACATACCCAGAGAATGCTATCATCTGTGATGTGATATACAAAGTCAGCCATTGTTTCGCATACCCTACTCGAACCCATTGTCAAAGAAACTCACATTAATGTGCCGTTCAGTGAGAGTTCTCCTTGGTTACAATTAGTGGTCGTCCACTACCCAAGAGTCACAAGTTCACGCACCACAAGCTTTCTCCTCGGCGCTCCCGACGCTCTTCGGAGTAATCTGGCTCCAAAGTTTCCGGCGAGGTCCGACTCTGATTAATATCAAACTCGAATACCTGAGGCGGAATTACCGCTTGAGGCTTTTCATGATCCATCATTGCGGATTTCGAATTGCGATTGTAGTGAGACTTAGAGAATGACAAAAAACCATTCGCGCAACAAAAAGAGCTAAAAGATTAGAGTTTCGGTGAACCATATATATCTGCACTGCCTCGATGCAAGAGATTCCTCCACAATATTTAATCCTTGTGGGAACGGGAAGTTTAATGTAACCTTATGGCAAGTGGAATAGCTAATTATAATCGTACAAAGCTGATGCCTACTAACAGGGACCCCCGCATGCCGCAAGGTCTTGGTACTACTCAATTAGGACCTCGTGATAATGGTAGAGTGGTAGAGTTGCAATACCTTTCTCAAAAATCAAGATTTATCCAATTACAAAAATCCGTAGCTTCATAAAGTGAGTAGAAATTAGGATAGGAATTCAAACCAAAGCAATGTTGTTTATATAAGAAGATATTTCAAACAAACTTGACAACGAAGTAACTTACTTCTCTTATCTATTTAACCTTGATATTAAAAACCCCCTGAAAAGAATCCTTGTGGTACTGTATGTACTTTAAACCAGACCAGCATTAATATTTCTCGCCATTTATCCTTAATGTAGTTACATCGCATACATTAAACCTGGTACCGGTTGGGGTTTTCAGCCCTCCGGGAGTCCAGATAGTAAAATAACCAATGAAATAACAGATGCATGAATAGACGAAACGGTCTTTAGGTATAAGCTGAGATTGTGAGATGACCTTCTAGATTTAAAATAATTAAGAAAGAGCAATTATTCGGTCAAGGGGTGGTTAAACAAAAAACAAAAAAAGAATTAGCTCCTAAATCTTGCCCGTAATCTTTTTTTTTTGCCTCATGAAAGTTGACAGCCGGGGTCACAATCTATCTTTTTTTTTATGGATATCTCATACCATGCCATGCCACCCATGCCACTCCCGTAAACGGTCGCGGCTCGTCATCACACAGATTCAAAGCCCAATACGATCCCCGATCGATTTAATGATCTTCGCCCTCCATGTTCATAGCTTTTTATAACCATCACACTTATGATATACATCAACTATATTGCCATACTGCGGCAAAATATTTAGGGAGCCGGCCCACGTGGCGACCCGACTGCATCGAAGCATCGAAGCTAATGTGAAGCTCATGCTCTTCATCGCACCATGCCGACTCTAGCCTCTTCGGCTTCGTCACTACAATTTACTCGACTAGCAAATATCTGGAAACTATTATCACTACGCAGCGACGTCGACAATATTATCCTAGAGCTTATAGGCCAGTTCTCTCTGGAGAAGGTCTATTCCGATGGCGATAAAGAGACTTATCAACACTTGGTGATAACTCTACTTGCCCAACTCAACGCTATATTCTATATCCAACGATTGTCCTTACCGTCCGAAACGCTACAACAAGAGGGATTTTATCTCGGGTTTCTGGCTAGTTGGGAAGTGACTCTACGAGCAATCGAATTCGTTCTGCAAATAGTAATTGAGGGACGAGATAACTTGTGGGAAGCGCGACCGTTGAGGGACAAATATTTGGCCGAATTCTTATTATCTGCACTTCGAGTACTCCAACTCCTTCCTCGACCTCAATCCGAAGGTATATCGAAGTCGCAGATCGAAAAACAAATAAAGGACCGTCGAGAGAGATTCGCGCATGTTCATCGTTCGCTCGAGCGTTTGTATGATAGTTATCCAGGACCGAAATCATTTTTATTGTTGGTTTGCAAAGAAGTTACAGAGTCATTGCGGGGTTCCGAGCTTAATTTGTTAGCTCTCCCCCTAAAATTAAGGGAGGAATTGCCAAATTTAGCTACAGAATTGGTAAGAACCGCTATGATCTTATGGGGTCGTTTTTTCACTTTTTTTCCATGCTGTCAGATTTCAATCTATCTGCCGGCGCAACTTACTGTATTTATGTACATGGTCAAACTGACATAATATTTGAATTAATAGTATCCTCTAAGTGACTGCTTCTCACCAAAATATATATCTACGATCATTCCTCAAGATGGTTCTGGAAATTGGCTCGCACAATTCCTCACTCTTCGTGATATCACTCAATTCGCCGTCGCAGCTTCTATACAATATACAATAAATGAAGAGAGGAAGGATGCGTTTCTTCCCAGTGCTACCGAAAGAACAAGAGATGCCGTCCTTCGTTCAATTAGATATATGCGCATACCACCACGCCTTTCAAGGGATGATTTGGTTGGTACCTTTACTGAGCATTATCGAATCGTTCTTCCGGATACGCCAGATCTGAGAAGACAGTCTATGCAAATAGATATTGAAGATCGAGAGCTGGATGCAGTAGATACATTGTGTTTAAGGCTCAGTGATCGTCAAATCGCGCAGCGTGTGAGTGATAGAGAGATGATGCATACTATTTCTGAAATTACGAAAAAGATCTTAACTCTCGACGATCCAACTCGCCATGCGAAGCCTTCACGACCCAGGATATATACGGTCAATTGTTCCAAATGTCATCTAGCTGGGGCTTCCCAAATGAGATACTTGGAGAATTTGAAGTTCCCGGTACGCTAAATCTCCGTGGGAAAGTTTCATAATCATTATATGCATTTTTCATACGGAACAATAGTGAATCCCAAACATTTGCTGACGCGGGTGAAATTAGCACGCCGACGATGATTTATATGACCAGCTGGATAGCCCAGACAACAGTGTGATAAAGCTGCCTGCAAAAACCAAATGTCTTCAGTGTGGTGAACCAGTCACTCTAATGCGCGAGATGACTCTTGCAAGCCAAGTGTGGGATCTTCTTGTGCCTTTTGAATCCCATCTTAACGCAATCAACCTGGAGCGACATGTACCCACCTATTTCCAACTTCCACACCAAAGAATGGATGGGGGAGGTCCTGTTCATCCAGCTTATAGTGCTTCGAGTCCAAGTGTTGTCAAACGCTCTTACGATACCGAACCACCTTCGCCCTTTCATGGCAGAACTACTTTCGCAAGTCCGGCTGCCCAGGATCGTTCTCAATCGCTTCCTCAAAACCTTCCTTCTCAAATCTCCCCGTCTGTCGCAAGTTTTAGTCGAAAATTAGATACACCTACTACTCAGCGCTCTACATCTGACATGAATTCTTTTGAGAGCTCAAGGCAAGCCTCAAATCAAAAAACTTTAGGTCTACGAAAAGCATCCTCCAACTCCGATGAAATAACCTTTGCACCAGACTCTGCAGCTACGCATGGAAGTGCACCGTCACCACAAGATCAGACGCCTGGAAATATTCCCGAAGTCGGAACGTACTCTGTAACTCGTACTGCCTCTGGACCCAATCCGAATGACAAGAAAAGAACAAAGGGAGGATGGTTAGGGGCATTCACAGGATCGAGGAAAGAATCCATGACCGGACAATCTATCGATACCACTTCTCTTTCATCCTCGACAATAGAATCTCAAAGATTGGATGAGATATCTTTGGAAAATTTAGTCAGGAAGAAGCCACCAACCGCCAAAAGCAAAACATCAAAAGCCATCAACCTATCCCTATCTCAAAATTCCACAAATGCACTCTTTTGGACCCAGTCAATGATTCAGATATGGGACGTTGGAGCATCTCCACCTGCAATGACGCGTGTATTCCCAACAGATAGCAGTTGCTATCAAGCAGTTGTTACGAAAACCTACTTGGCCTACATTGCTGGTACTCGGGATCCAAAACTTACGGTGAGTTTAACCTCCGTGAAATACTTACTGCGGTGCTAAGATATCAAAGCTTCGTATTGTGAATTTGCAAACATCTCAACCTGTCATCGAATATCCCATACCTGCAACCCTATGGGCTAGCAGTATCGCCCTATCTCCAAACGAAACCACGGTAGCCGTAGGCTTCAACAACGCAACTGTATATTTTTACAAGACGAATGGCTCCGCCGAGCCTAAAGAAGATCGGCTTCATAGCCGAGTTCACGCGCAATGTGAAGAATGCCCAGACGTCGAAACATTATCTTACTCTGACGACGGAATGCATTTGCTAGCCAGCACGAGAAATCCCAAAAGCGGCGTAGTGCAGATTTATTTCTGGACGACGCCCAATCATTCTTCCCAAGAAATACCTTTATGTCGCTATCTAGTCCCTCTTCATGAGTCCGAAGATCGAGGCATATCCTCAGCCATCTTCCGCTCCAAAGCGGGCATCGAAGAAGTGCTGGTCTGCATCACCACATGGACGCAATCCGGAGTGCCCGTCCTTGTGCATCCATCGACGGGCCAGAAAACAGAGATACGTACAGAAACGAGTCGGAAAGAGAAGCTCGGGAGTCGAATCCAATGCGCGAGCTTTTCTCCATCGGGCAAAGAGCTCGCTATGGTGAATGCAAAGGGCCATTTGTATTTGATCTCGGCGCTAAATTCCAATGCGCTGGATATTCGCAAGATTGCGGTATCGGTACCAACCGAATTGACGATCAAGTCGGATTCGTTTGCGATGGCGTTTATGGCTTTGCCAGATGAGGAGGCTGCGATTGTGATGGCGTGGATTGATCCGAATAAATCGTCGACGGGGATGATTAGGAAGATTCCTTTGAGTAGTGTAAGAAATCAATTCCAGAACAACATGCGCTATGCTATTGATATATCATTTGGGTAAATTTACTAACGAAGAATATAACAGAACGAAGGAAGTCTATCCACCACACCCGTAGTGCACAAGTCGGAAGCAATCGCATCTTCATCTTCTTCGCAGCAACCGACGGAATTACCGGGCGATGCGAAACCCGTAGAGATGATTGCGGATGAGGAACCCGTAACCAAGTATCGTATGATGGGATTTCCGAGACATGCTAGGAAATAGATGGGTGGTTCTATTCTATGTTATGGATGTTGGAGATGGGGTATATCGTCTGTTGTTTTTGAAATAATAAGCGAGTGGTAGGGATGAAGAATTGAAGGAGGTGAGTAGATTGTTATTCATTTGTGATGGCGCGTTTTTGGATTCTTGTTGCCATTAAATCTAATACGAACAGGTCATCTATCTCACCATCTTACAGTTGGCTAGGATATGGTGCGAAAAGGAAGGCTGCGCTACAGTAGTAGAGGCTGAATTGACACGCGCGAACGAACGAACGAACGAGCGAAATGATCCTGTTGGTGGGTGAATGAAGTGATGGATTGATTGTCTGAATGTGTTGTGGAAGTTAGATTTTTTCAGCTTAGGCTTGTAATGAATGATATGTGCGCAGTATGATACCGGTGTTTGGATTGATTGATTGATGGAAAAGTGGTTTCGAGGAAAGCAGAGCAGATAGAACTTTATGCCAATTCATACCTACCTTTAGCGATAATGAGTATATTGAATGATTAATATCTTATTTATGAAGTGTACGGAGTGTACAAAGTGTGGTTGGTTTGGTGTTTTTCGTGATAAATGAATGGATGGATGGATCTTTTTGGACTTTTTTTGGATTATGGATTTGGAGTTGAAATTGATTTTTGTTTTGGTGTTAATTACCTAGACGATTAGTGTGATTAAATTCTTACTCCTCTTCTAATATCTTCATTTGCACTTCCTACATCTTATGATTCCCAACTCCGGAGTCTCTTCAACATGATTGAATTATCTTGCCAGTGGGTATGATGACCCCGGCATAACGCCTTCCTAGATAGATCTCGCTGTCATGACATGACATGACATGACATGACATACATGCTCGTCGGTTCCTTCCTCCCGGATAATCAGTACTTAGCTGATGTTGTTTGCTACTTTTGTGTGGAATAAACTGGATGAATAGATCTTCGATTTCTTCTCACCCCCCGTCCCATCAACATATGCTTCCTTACTTCATAAACTCTCCGACTTGAAAACTATGAGGCGATATAGCTTAGCTCATAGACATAGCCATACTCGTGAAAATTAGTAAATTCATGCTCTTTTTATAGTATTATTGAAGTTTTATTTTGCGGAACTGCGATATGTAGTATGCGATGGAATTGAAGATCTTTCATCCTAGCCCAAGTATCCTATTGCTGCATCTGAATAGGTTTCTCTATAGATGAATGATGAGATAGTCAGTTGAATAGTTGAGGTCATCGACTACTCTGGGGAATAGAAAAATGAATTTGCTATGATGTTCCTTGAGCATAAGATGAGATGAGATGAGATGAGATGCAATATCTTGAGATGATAGTATGCTGTTTGTAATTGATTATCTATTGGATGGAAATATTATTCATTTATTTATTCACTCACTCTGTTGGATACCTATCCCTCCTCGCTTCCCCTTCTGCTTGAGTGAATGGGATTTGGATTCAGATTTTATTCTCGTGTTGCTCCTGATGCGTGAATGTACCCACCAAGGTAGATGATTCCCTGATTAGAGGATGTCGATACAAGACAGAAATAGAGAGCATGTCTGAATCTAGCATACGCTTATCACATCACACCAGCCGATATCATATCACACCACACTACAGAGCAAAATCAAGCATCTCAATGCAAAATCAAGAAACATTTTCAAGAAAGATGATATTATCCTAAGACTCCCTTTCTTCCCCCCTTCCTCTCCCAATACTCATAAATACAAGAACGTAAAAAAGACGCAGCACTAACATCAGGGTATAAGAAAAAAATAGAAAGAAACCTGCCATCCATGCAAGTTTGGTCATTCCCTCGTGTCGTGTGTGTAGTCACTATTCTCATATCCATTCAACCCCCTCCCCCTCCCTGAATCCTCCAAACGCCTTATAAAACTCCATCCTAAAACCGACCTCGTAATGGTCATAAAAGAGTGTCGATTGCTCTTCATTTCATATTTTTTCTTCTCCATAACCGCCAGCGTATCTATATCATCTAGCATCTTAAACCGCAACCTCCATTGCGGGATCATGATGCGCCGATCCGGATCTCGAGCGACTAACATGCAACGCTGCCATAATCGTGGTAGCCGCAAACAACAACCTATTCCAATCCATATTAGCATCAAACCCACTCCAATCCCAAAACCCAAATCACATCACAACAATCCACAAAAAGAAAGAATCCAAACATACCACAAAAAAGCCGCAAAAACATCCCCCGCAATACTAGCACGACAAACGCCCCAATGCGAATGTCCACATCCGACATTATTAAGCAAGACAGCCAAAGCAATGAAGCCAGCGAACCAGAAAATCATGGTGAGGGCTTCGGCGGCCAGAATGCCATATTTGTGGGCGAGGGTCGGGAAACGTGTTGGTGTTATGATGAGGTAGATTAGGGCTAGCAGCGTCCAGCAGGCTGTGAAGAGGAGGAAGTTTATTTGATCGGGGGACCACCAGTAGGACCAATCGGAGGCGGCTGTGGTGGAGTTTTGTTAGTTTTTTTGTTTCTTTTTTTATGTTTCTTCTGGGTTATGCGGGTGTATATGCTGGGGATGGGAGATATGGAAATGTGATATGGAAATGTGATATGGAAATGTGATGTGTGGTTATGGAAGGGACAAAACGTACCATAAGCCAAGAGGCCGAGAACGATAATCGCAAGTATTCCTTGGACGATTCTGATAGGGAAGATGTATGCGAAAGCCATTTTTATGGATGTCGATTTCGATCTGACGAGTTATAAAATTGGTCGTAAGTTGTGATGGATGGATGGAGATGAAAGACAATGATGTAGGTATGTATCACTTTGAAGAATAGTATAGAAAGATCGTCAAGACCGCGATATAAGTATTAAACCCAGAGTAAAAAAGAAGCTTCAAGAAGGCTGGGTATTGGTATTGGTATAAACAGGTACAGTAAAAAGGTTGAGTATTTATTTTATTGAACTGTATGTGTTGTACGGTAGTTTGTATGTATGTATGTATGTATGTTTCAGCAACGATGACGAGACAAAATTCAATTTGGATGTAGTTGACCGAGTATATATATTATTATGGGACAAGACGAGAATGTACTATGTAACGTCTACGTATTGCGATTCTTGAATGGTTGGTTGGCGGTGACATGATGATTATGCGGGGATGCGAAAATAAACATTCACTTTCAAGATTTTTCAACTTGATTTGTTTGGAAGAGATCTTGTCTTTTTTTTTTGTGGATGACGTATCCATGGTCTTATGGTGAATTGGTTAGGTGATGCAAATGTAAATGTGGTTCTTGTGCAAGGGGAGTTTTCAGGTTGGTAAGGATTATCATCACTTTAATATATGGGGCCAATGAACTGGCAAACTGACATGCAGCAAGCTTTTATTTTCTCCGTACCCAGACCCAGCCACAATTTACACAATTGACAAGGGATGTAACCATTTATCTTTCCTCCTCTTCGTTTCAGTTCGTTTGTATATCAGACAGAAATCCATATGGCAATGAACGGGAGCAACAGTTTATTATCAAACTTTCATTTTGGCAGTGAAAGCAACATCGCAAGAAGTGAGAATACTCCATCGTAGAATCAGATCAACATATCTTCAGTGAACAATAGCCCTGCATCTATAGTTGGCTCCTCCAAAAGCAACATGTCATCATGAGATCCCTCCATAAGTAGTAATGCGTCTTCCTCTTCTGCAATATCTTCGGTGTTATCAGCTCTCCAAATTTCCTGATCAACAAACCATTCCATACCCATCCTGGATTTCATCTCATTCTCCTCCTCACCCAATAGAATATCATCTTCGACATCACCATCATAATCAAGTAAGTGGTCAAACTCATCACAGGAGTAATCGCTGCCTTCATCAGATAGTAAGCAATCAAACTCCGACGTCTCACCTTGGTCGTTGTCACTTATAATCCATTCAAAATCGTCTTTGTTAGCCGAATTATCTTGTGCATTCTCATCATCAAAGCCATCCAAAAGGTCATCGTATCCATCGTCGTCTGCTGTAATGGTCAACTCAGTAATGGGAGATGTCTTGATTGCTCTACGAGCGGCTGATGAATTGTATAAACTTCTCTGCATCATCGACCACAACCGAGCTTGCACCACAGCAGCTAAACGTTTCTCAGAACCTGCCTTGCCGTTGATCTCATTGTCCGTGTTATCGGTCGCAAGTGACGATGTTGGCTGGCTTTCAATTGCGGCAAACTTTTCCCGAAGACTTGGACTTTGTGCATTTCGAGCAAAATATGACATCGATTGTGTGATCCTTGAGACATATTTGGCATTGGAAGACATTGACTACATATCGATTAGAGACTTTGCATGTTACGTAAATGTATTTTGTACCTTCTTGTAGCCGGGAGAAAACATAACTGGGCAAAGGTTTGATAGTGAAGTTTTAGTCGAGGCGTCATGTATCTTGATTCCTCGCGTATGTTTCTGCTTATCGCGGAAACTCGTAATGAGCATACGCATTGCCGCATCGAACAAATTGTGGGAGGCTATGAGATCAATCTTGTAAGGCACTGCAGTAATTATTCCAAGGTTGAATAGGCCTCCGGAAGTGGAAGAATATACAAGTGGTTTTAGTGCAGGACTACTTTCGGAAGGTAGAGTAGCAAGGCCTTCGTCCTCAGACATTAATAGAATCCCATCGTCTCCATGAAACTCTAAACTCTGTGGAGTAATGGTTGTAAGACTCGACGTGGCATCTGTACCGGTCTCTTTACGTTTGATTTTGTTTATGCGATTATTGAACCAAGTTCGGATCTGCTCTTCAAGAGAAGGGCCGTTAGCAACCTCTAGCGAGTAAATTTTGGTGAAACTTTACTTGTTTGTAATCCTGTTCGCTGTGCTAATATTTTCCTCTCCTGCGGATTCGGTTTCTGCAAAGCTTCATGGACTGCAACCCAGCCGAACAATACATCTATTGCTTCCTTGGGATGTCGCATATTCGTGACTTTTGGTGCTTTTGNTGCTTTTGGTGCCGTTGTGCTTTCAGAGATGGTAGAGGCTGGAAGTATTCCTGAGATTGGAGTTGAGTGAGCAAGTGGGAGAAATGCATTGACAGCCGTAGTGAGAACTCCAGAACAGTTCATTAAATGTCCCATCAAGCTTTGATCAACTTTTGTAATCGTATCAGACCGCTTACTGTCATTGTTCACCAGAACAGATTCAAGCTCAGGAGATGAGCGAGAGGCTTCGGTGTTCATCAAGATACTTTTCGGTAACTCACCCGTACTAAAATTGAATTGAACTTGTAATCTTTGAAACTCAGCGCAAGGAACAGAATCTGGAATCCGAAACTCAGAAGACGAGATTGACCAAGGTCGATCAAGTAGTGATAACGAAGGTGATGATTGTAGATATCTAAGGTCGATTGAAACTGCTTTCCCCTGTTTCGGTATTTCCTGTATATGTGTTATAGTTGAGAGTCCTAATTGTTCCCAGATCTATGAAATATCTATCAATTACACACCTCTTCTGAGCTTTCAATACAGTATCACTGACCTTAGAAGCTCCAATGTAGTTACCCAATGATTGAACGATATGATCATGGTCAGTGTTGAATGGTTCTCCATTAAGAGTAAAAGTCAAGTCCAATCGACATGAATTTCCACGAGATACCCATGCTTCACCTGAAGTTAAGGCCTCGATGCAATCCACATCTGTCAAGTTTCCAATCTTTTCCGATGACAATTTCAGTTCTACTTCGGACTTCAGAAAGAGCGAAAGTTTGTCTGAATCAGAGGAAAGATGAAGTGGAGCAAAGTACAATATCCTTGATGGCATTTTGAATTCTAAAGGAGAGAGTGAAGGAATGAATAGCAAAAGAAAATGAGGATGAAAAGATTGGTATTTGCCAAACTCATACTAGAAGAAAGACGAGGCGAACTTCAACGTAACATTCACTCAAAAAAGGAGATAATTGTAGAGAAATAAAAATGGAAAATGGCTGTGGGACATAGAAGATGGTTGGTTTAATAGGTTTCCGGTCAGGAGCATAGATATTGGGCGAATAGATTCGAGACAGAGTGAAGATGAAATAGAAAACTTTGATAAACTTAATACTAGGTAGGTAATTAACTGGATCTTGGTTCTTGTCCAGACTCGATATTATATCTTCATATAGAAGTAAAGAAAGTGATTTGTAAAAGATCTCTGGATAATGTGTGCGAATATGAGTTTATGGTGATGAAGTGATGAAGCTTCTAAAGACCGAAAAAGAAGCAGACAATTCGGATCTCCTCTCCTCACTCTTGTGGGGATAAATGCAAGGATGATTCTGCCACCGCCCACTTACTTTTGTATCATCTTCCCCCCACACCAAAGAAAGGAAGTAGCTTCGGGGCGAGTACAAGTTACGGTTACATTTTGCAGTATAAGAAAGGAAGGGTTTAATTGATCTCGTGTACGTAAATGTCCATCGATACTACTTTAAATTGATCATAGATTTGAATTATCAATCAATCAAGTAATCAACCAGCAGAGAAAACCACATCTAATGCAGCAGCAACATTCGCTCTTCCAAATCAAATTCCAATCTTTTGACAAACAATCTTGACCTCGTCGGGCAAACCTGGCACGAAATACTACGAAATACTACTTTGTATAAGGAACTTCCAATACAACTAGGTAAGTAATATCGACCTCTTTCCCCTTTTCAAATTCATCCAATATCCCGAATGGATTGCCATCGAAGAAACCCTTATCTGTTGTCAAAGACCTTGGAACTATTGAATTTGATTATTTCCTCTAAAACTTACGGATTACCCCATCCTCTTATTATATCATTCTAACTTTCCCCCACAGTCATACCATCATCAAAATGGCTCTCAGCAACGTCGGATCAATAGTTCTTCAAATTTTAATATTTATAACAACACTCGTCAATTTCACCTATACTCTTACTACTCTCGGTCCCATTTTCCTCCTTGTACTCTACGCTATCTCGAAAATCTTTGCGATTCCTCCAGAAGAAGGTATCTTGAAGCAATGTCAACTTCAGCACTTGTACCAAGATTGATGAATTACGATACTGTCGAGAATGGGTCTGTTTTGCCGCGAACAAGAAACTTTGATGAAGAAGGTCCGATTTTATCCTCGACTGAAAGTATACCGGTACAAAGGATTGGAAAGCATAGAGCTGTGCAGGATGATGATTCTGCGAGTGCGAAACGCAATGGCGAAGGAGGGAGTGGAGAAAAGGACAATTGCATTGATACACCAAGGTCTGGTCATCATAGCAGCGAAAAATATATAAGGGCTAGAGGGGATAAGCAGGAGGAAGATGGTGGTATGCCACCAAAAAACGCTTCGATTCGAGATCGAATTTCCTGTATGACCTGGACATGGTTTACATTGACGATGGCGACTGGAGGAATTGCAAATGTTTTAAATTCTAGTATGCCATGCCATGCCATTCTCGAAGACGAACAGAAAGTTGAGTAGAAAGTGCTAATTTGTCTTCAGTACCCTATCGGTCGGAGTGGTTAGAGATCATTGGGGTTGTAATTATGTTACTTAATGTTATATTCTTCATAATAATCAGCATACTCATTGCTCTTCGCTTTAAATGGAATCCTGGGAGCTTTACACAGAGCCTATTGAGTCCATCAGAATCCTTGTTTGTACCAACTTGTGTAAGCTAAGCTTGTCAATATCCAAAAGCCATTCCCCACTAATGCACCTTACCCCAGATTATATCGTGTGTATCTCGACTCCAAGCTCAAGTACAAGCAAATCTGATTAAAATGTCTACAGGATCGGGACAATCCTTACAAACATTGCTCAATATGGAATTCCCAAAGCCGGCCCTTGGCTCCATACTACAATGCAAATATGTTTTTGGCTGTATGCCTCTGTAAGCGTAATTGCAAGTTCGGGAATATACCTAATCATCTGGTCTACGCAGTGAGTGAGAACACATACCTTGAAACACACACGTATTACATTATGTATACTAAAGCCCCTTGAAGATGCTTTCCTGTGCATAACATGACTCCTATTTGGACCTTTCCTGCTTACCCACTCCTTCTCGTTGCACCCATCGCATCATCCCTTATAACTTCCTTGCCGTCTGCCGCATCCGCTGCACGCATTGATGCAACCGCTATTGCATTTGGCGCCGTTTGTATCCAGGGTGTTGGATTCCTACTCAGTTTCATGATATACAGCGCCTTCATGTACCGTCTTATGACTGAAAAACTCCCTCAAGAAACCACACGTCCTGGAATGGTAAATTCAATACATACTCTCCCGCATCCCTCCTTCCCTTCTTTTCCGACACAGCTAGCTAACTCACTAATACAGTTCGTATCCGTCGGTCCCTCTGGCTTCACCGTCACAGGTCTCGTTGGTCTTGGTAGTTCCGCCGCGAAGATCATGCCAAATGGCTACATGGGCGATGTGCAAGGCCCTTTCATCCTCAAACTCATTGCTAACATGACGGGCTTGTGGTTATGGGGGTTATGTCTTTGGTTCTTTGTGGTGAGTTTTGGTGCGAATTGGCAACTTTTGAAGTGGAAGCATCCGGAATATATGGTGCGATTTGATATGACTTGGTTAGTGTTCTTTCTTTACATTCCCATCTATTCGTGTCCGTCTTTTCAAATCCATGGATATTGACGAGGTTGTGAAAAGGAATTCGTTCGTCTTCCCGAATACGGCACTCGTAACTGCGACGATACAGATTGGTAATGCGTTTGATGTAGCAGCCATCCGGGTTTTTGGCACGGTGATTGCGGTTTTGGTGGTGGGTGCTTGGTTGGCGGTTTTGTTTGAGATGGGGAGGACGTTGGTGACGGGCAGGATCTTGTGGCCTGTTGGTGATGGTGTTGAGAGGTTAAAACGATGATGTTGGCGGCGCTGGGTGGGAGACGAAAAGGCGTGTGGGGGGAAAAGTAAAATTGGACGTGAAAACAAGCAGGTCTATTTAGAGCCAGAGTGTGATTTTGTGTATAGTTTCAAGATGGCCTCAAGGGTCGTATTACGAGTGTGTTGGGAGGAAGGGGGATTTCAGTACACTCAGTGAATGGGTACATAGGGGGGTTTCATATCTCGTTCAATGAGTGTACTGAGCCGACTCGCCGGCGGCTATTAGTATCTATCTACTGGTTGATTTCTCTGCTTCCTTGCGCCGGTAGCAGATAGACATCAACCAACACCTCCGCATCAGCACACCCATCATTTCGCAACTCAACCGTGAGTATTTCCAAGACTCTTTTCATCTTTAAGATTTCCTGCGTGATCCATTCAGCAGTATTCATGGGCTCCGGCCAACCTCCGCCCCCCTGACCTGCCAAAGGTATGTGGGTAAGTAGGTGTAGCGGATTTGAATCCACAAATAAAGTAACATTACTCTCACCCAAAAGCAACATCCATCTATCTATCCCCAGCAAAACCAAAAATAACGAAGCAAAAGCAAAAAAACAAAAGAAATAAATCCTACATACAACAGTGGGGATTCGCTGGTGGTCACCCACCCAACTACTAATCCACCGATTCAAGGCTTGTGTATGGCAGAGCGGACGGGATGCCCAATTCTCCTTGATCTATGGTCGTATGTGGTAGTTCTTTGCTTAATGGGGTACATATATTATATTGGATGAGAATGGAGGGTGATGGTGATTGGATGGGAATTTGAAGAGAGGAAAATGATGGTAATTGGAGGGTAAAGTGGGGCCTTCTATGATTTTATTACTGTGAGATTCTTGAGTAAAATGTTAAGGGTTAGTATCTTTTCCTTAGGGTTGTAAGAATATGGGCAAATAGAGAGCCAAGGGGGTCTTAGTGCGTTGATGGATGGGCTCAAAAAACTTAAGAGTTGTCTCAGCCAGCCAGGACAGCTGTGATGCCCCGCATGCGGTTCAGCGCGTTGCAGATTGGATCCTAGAGGTTACACTGCAAAATTTAATGGCCCCCAAATCACATTGCATTTTACAGTGTTTTTGTAGATTGGGACTCCTATGTCGGGTGCTCGCAGGCACCCCCTTGGAAACTAGATCACCTTGTAAGTTGAACCTTCCACCCCTTAGGCCCTTAGCTTTACCGTTCTTGGATCTTACTTTCCTATCAGGGTATGTGTAGCGAGAAAAACATATTCAGTGGTATATCTTCCCCTTACAAGAGGCAAGAATAGAAACAAAACCCCCGCTCTCTCTTGGCGCCCCATCCCCCCGCCCAGCCCTCTTAAAACTTACATATTTACGTTGAAAGTGCCTATTCCAAATGGGAAAGTGCAACCCCCTTCACTTTAAATAAAAGCTGTACCAATTCCGGCGAACAGTAATCATCATACGAGGAACGAGTATGGTGATTATGTAAGCAAGGATTATTTTATGGGGGTGGGAGCTCAACTGTAAAAAGTCACGAGACTCAGAGCATCTTATTGGTTGAAAATCCAAATTTAACGGTTTTGATTGGTCTGAAGCTTTATAGGGTAGAAAGGAGCACAAGTGTACAGTACAGTACTAATAAATAATGAAGGCCTTTTATTAGTTGCCTAGATTATAAGGTTGATTTGCACGTGCTTAGCGTGGCTAGCCAGGCTAGCCTCAATAAAATGTTCGCCGGG
>JWJA01004636.1:0-23976 GCA_000812885.1 Lanzia echinophila
CCATGCCATCCCATGCCATCCCATGCCATCCCATTCCCAATCCCAATCCAATGCCATCCCATTTCATATAACATCATATAAATCATATCAACAAACAAATGAAAGAACTCTACATCATAATTTCGAATCACCATCTTCCACTTCTTCCCTCATCATCCCAAACGATCCTCTCGCTTGCCTCTCTCCTCGATCGCCCGATCCCGCTATCTCCTGTCCCCCTCCTCTTTGGCACGTATCTTTCCTCCGGAGCCTTGTCTCTACTCTCAAACTCTCTCATCACCTGCCTATCCTTCAATCTTCCAAGCAGCTCCAAATCTTGTAAATCTTTCGCTGTCATCCTGTTCTTCTCTGCTCCCATCCTACGTTCATCCTCCCTCTGCCTCTCCCTCAGCCTATCATACATTTCCTTGTCCTTCTCCTCCCACCTCTCATCTCTGACCCTTTCCCTAATCGGAATTGGCGGTCTGCTCCTAATCGCCTTGTCTTCTTCGGCGAATGCCTTTACTTGTGCTGCGAGTCTTGCTGCGTCGTCTGCTGCTTTGCGTTCTGAGCGTGCTGCTTTCTGAATTCTCTCATCCTGTTCCTTGTGTGCAAGCTCTCTTTCTCTTTCGTGATCGCGCCTGACCTGTCTTGATTCTTCGTCTCGCAAACGATCTTGCTCTCTTCTTCTTTCTCTGGAAAGTTCATCGTCTTTTTGTTTCTGTCTCTCCAATTCGATTTCTCGCCGTCTTTCCCTCGAGGTATCCTCATCCCTGGCTCTATGCCTCTCCCTCGAGAGATTGTCATCCCTAGCTCTCATCCTCAGCCTTTCCTTCTCGGCCTCTTGCTCTCTCTCGACTCTTTCCATTTCGTATTTCCTCTCTCTTTCCACCTCCAACTCTCTTCTCATACTTCTCTTGAATTCTGCATCTTTGATCCTCTCTGCATCAGCTTGCACCTGCCTGATCCTCTCCTTGTCCAAGTCCTCCGCTGCTTTCCTTATCGCCTCTCTTTCTCTCTCCTCTTCACGTCTGGCTTCGTGTAGGAGCTCGAAAGACTTTTGCTGTTCGCGTTCATAAGCGTGTTGGCGTTCAGATTCGCGTTCTTCTTCTTCGCGACGTAAGCGCTTTTCGATGACCTCACGCTCACGCGCATGCTCACGTTCACGCTCACGATCATGCTCACGTTCACGCTCACGATCATGCTCACGCTCACGTTCACGTTCACGTTCACGTTCACGTTCACGCTCACGTTCGAGTTCTCGCTCGCGGTTAATTGACCACTGTGGAGGTTCGGGTGCTAGAATTATTTCTTGGTGCTCCCGAGCATATTCTCTTTCTCTTTCCTTTTTCTCATCATGATGGTGGACCTCTACTACTGTATGTGAAAGAGCGGGGCCGCGACCAGGGCTGCGACTAAGACTACGCCTTGGGCTAGCTGACTCATGACGATGAGGTCGTTCAGCCAACAGATGGGTGTTGCTTTGATGGAATTCTTCGGTTGCAGGAGAGTCGGGAGCATACTTTGCAAGTGATTTGGAGTCTTTGGGGCTGTCTGGGGCATCGACAATGACAATACGCTCTTTAGGATGTTTGCGACGTGGTGTTAGCGCTGAAATAAGAGCACTGCGCTTTCGCACAAGTCTCAGGCGACCATCTCTTCCTGGGGACGATGATGATTTCTTCTCTACTTGAGGAGAGTAACGATATGTGGTAGTAGTTATCGCCTTTTTAGGAGGCGATGGCTTGGAACTGGGCACTATATGGCCTTGGTCGATCAACTCTTTGCTAGAGAGTTCATGTGCCTTAAGAGTTCGATGAGGATGCTCGTTGGTGACAAGGGCCGGGCATGAGATTCCATCTTTTGCATTAGAGCAAACTATTGTCTGATGGAACTCTACCGTCTTCTTGGGGTATACATCGGTATAAATATGTGTGACGCACATTGTAACCGTGGGGATTGTGCTGTGTGTAGTGATGTGTTGAGGAGGAATTGAGATTAAGACCCTAGTTGGCCTGCTCTTATAGACTTGTATCCAATAAAAAGCAACTTGTCTACTAGGTCTTGGACTTTCAAACTCTTCTCCAATATGTAAAGTGTGTATAGTTGTTGACTGTGAGGTATAGGAACGATAAGGTAGTGTAGTAATGAGATTCGACTTGGGATGAAAGGACTGGGTGAATACGTTGTGGAATATATAATGAAGGATAGTAGGCAACCGTCAACCGTTATTCGTTAGACCTTGCCGAAGAATAGACGATAAATGTGTGTATAGTAGTAGTAATAGTGGCAGTTGAAGTGATTCGGAATGACAGGAATGTAATAGAAGTGTTTGTGTAAATGTGGTTACCGAAATAGTAATACTATCCTGTAGTGATATGTATGACAAGTGAAAGAATTCGAAGAGTATATGAAAGAATAGAAAGAATAGAAAGGAGACGAGAGAAGGGGGGTATAGAAGAACTAAATATTCTTCTAGCACTTGACTTGACCTTGAGTTTTGTCGGGGAGTGTGACTGCCTGTTTGAACTTTTGTAGGGCCTCAAAAGGATATGGAGGTCAATACTATGGCCGATGACTGTTATTTTATGTGGACTGGTTCAAGTTTTTTGGTGTGTAAAAAGTAGGCGTGTATTAAAAGAGGGAGAGAAAGAGAGGGAGAGAGAGGCGAGCGTGAAGAAAAGCGCCTCAGCCTCCTTGAAAGGCTGAGTAAGACCCAGAAGAGCACAAAAAAAACTTGAGCACACTATTTCCTAAAATGGACAATGCGGCTTCTAATGAAACCCATTTACGAGGAAATTGGTGAAAAAGGCAATAAAAATGCAAATGGAGTGATTAAAAGATCAAATATAGAAAATATATTTTTTGACATCTTGGTAAGCTCTGTTTGTAATATACATCATGATATCATAATGATTGGAATTTGGAACAGTTTTTTGGGTAGTGATCAAATATCGTGAATTCAGGTGATTTCTCAAAAGTATGGCACGATTGGAACAGTCGAAACGAAGGTCAAGAATAATAGGCAAATTAAAATGTAAAAAAAAAAAAAAAGAAACGTATAGTCTCTCAAAATAGAATAGAAAATCCCAACAAGAGGGTAATGAATCCTATCGAATTGAAGGTTTATTAGAAAGAATGTTTTGTATGTACTTACTGTACCTGTACATAAGATGATGCAGGAGTACAAGATTTGTCGCGGGACGGCCCTCAAAGATTTAGACCACCCACGCGGCGCTTGACAATGAAACAAGTAAAAGAGAATCATAATTCATTTTAATTATATGGGTAAGAATGGATACCAACAATAAGGATAAAGGATGTTTTATGAAGGAGATGATGAAATGGTTGTTGGTGATAATTGTAGGTAGGAGTAGGATGAGAGATTCTATAATGTGAAAGGAGCTGATGAGAGAGGTAGGTTAGTTAGTCTGGTGTCCAATTGTTTCTCATTAGCTCCATATAATATAATATATATAAAATGTCTTAATTCAGCGATAACTTTTAAAATTCCTATTTAGGATGAAATGAGGGGGGTCACGCACACATAGAAAATGACTAAAACAATATACGGAAAACATTGTACGTATGTATTCTAGGTATCCAAATATAAAAACAACATTTAAAATACCAATAAATAAATATCTGCTAATATTTTCATAAAGTTGCAAATGAGAAACATGAAGCTCGTAAAACTTCAATATACTTTTTCGAATTCCCCCAGATGTTATTTGCTTATTGGAGTTACATTCGTCATACATGAAAAGTAGAGTTAAATTTAAGCGCTTTTCATTCTGGCTATGTTGGTGCGTGCTGCTGGGCTGTTATGGATCTAAATATCACCTACAGTAGGAGTAGAACTACTTACTGTACCTATAAGCTGCAGGAACCTTATTTTTTTTTTTCAAGGGGATGGATGAAGTTTGAATGGATGGAACCTTCTCCTTCCTTCGTAAAAAAGGTACCAAGCAGAGTATCTCTTTCCCTCCCTATGTTTAATGTAACTCTATTCAACCGCCAGCAGTCGCCTCTTTCTCATCCCATCTGAAGTCTCATACATCTAGATACTCTGCTGATTTGTTTAGGAAAGACATCAGGATACAAAATAATGATATCAAATAAACTCCGTCATTATACCTAATCGTCTAATCTAATCAATTAAAAATTAAAATGGAGTGCAGAACCCTGCTGAGAATAATCCAGTTCTAGTCCCAACTATCCGGAGAAATATGATTAAATCTCCATGTGGCTTATATAGATCCAACCCAACATCTTGCGCCTCAGCCCCAAAAACAATCTATTAGANATCAAATTTATNANNTTAANNATAAAAANNTTNAAAATAAAATATATTNTATTNATTAATATAAAGTATATAAATGATAAGGATTTATATTCTTAAATATATATAATCGCCGGTATAGTAAATATAATTTAATTTTTTATACAATAATATAATATTATGGTAATTTACTACTGTTATTACCTCCAACAAAAGGCAACTAAAGAACATCTGCCAGAAAATGACCCGAAAAGGGGGCCGCCCCGAGGCTTGTGGAAAGAACTCATAAACTTTATGTGGAAAAGGGATCATATTAATGATATTATTGAAATTCCCAATGTGGAAATATCTAAGTGTGAATGTCCCCGAGGAAAGCATCGTTTGCGCCTTCCACTTCCTATTCTACATTTTCAAGGAAAACTTCAACGACTTGGAGCATCACCTCAACTCAATGCCACTACAGATTTCGATGACAATCTTTATTTTCAGCACATTGCTATTATACTTTTCGCTGGTGATGAACTATTGATATTTGTACCATTCTCGGGGTTCACACCAATACCTTAGCTTCCTCACCCTTTGAATATTTTCCAATCCAATACGGACGATTTGTATAATTATCTTTGCAGAAGAAGAAGGAATTGCTACCAAGCCGGCCGAATTGTGGAACATAATGGCGAAACGAGTAAAAAATCCATCACGTTCAGCACGCAAGGTTTCTACACCGTTAACTCCCGTTGCTGGCAGCAAGCGAAAGTCGCCAGATGGACCAGAAACCACTAAAGTTGGGTTGAAGAAACCTAGGATTGTGTTGCATGTTTCTACAAAGGGTACAAAGTCTCGCAGACCCAGAGCCAATGATTCTTCTGACTGCGGTTCATCTGGATTTGCAAATCCACCCGAGAGCGAATCAGAAGCCTCTGCTGAATACAGAAATAATATGCTTGCGTGCTACGCCGAACACAGCTATGCACCTGAGCTAGAAAAAAAAGCGGAATTCGTGATAAATTCCAAAGACAGGTTCAAATCTTCGAAGCGTAAGACCAAAATTTCCCTCGACGAAAAAATCATGACTCAATTGAAGATCGGACAATCACATATGGATATTGTCCACCGAGACCTGGCACAAGCATTATGCCTTATCCAAGCGGTCGAAGTTTACGATATGGCCTGCGACAAGGACTCTCATCATGATGAAATAACTAATAAAATAAAGACGGATCTTCGTTACAGCTGGTTAAGAATTCATATCGAGTTGGCAAGCCAGTATCTTTCCGATGCGCAAAAGTTTCTACGTATCGTTGCAAAGGCACAGCGTTCTCTTCACGAATCGATTTCTATGTCTTCTTGGACCGCGGATGGGAAGTATCCGAAGCGAGAGATGTGGGTTTGGTTGACCGAGCTTGATGATGTGTTGGAGGAGATGCATGGGGTGGCTCAGCGGTTCATCGCGATTGGTGGTTCTATGTATGGGGACGTGGATGTGCAGGAAATTAGAAAGATAGTGAAGATTCAAACTCGAGATGACCACGAGAGCCATGCGAAGTTGCAGGCTTTTGTAGAAGAGGCGTATGCAGATGTGCTCAACAAAGAGTCGATGGTGAAAGTTGTCGAGGAAGCTGAGGAAAATGTTGAAGGAGCTTGCGGGGAACGGAATAACGACCGCATCGTAGATACCGACGGCGAAAGCTCTCAAGATACCACTCGCACAACTTCCAAGGCACCCTGCGAATCTAGCCCCCAAGCCAAGAAGGCCACTCATTTCATACGAAAACAAACCACGGCGATAGGCACAAAACCCAACCCCCAGCTCGAATACTCGCCACCAAAATCCAAGAACGCTGTCGACCTCATAAATATGATTGGGGAAATTAGTGCCTGTATAGAAACGCTCCACTCCTCCAGTTCTAAGCCCGACTGTACGACCACAGATGAAAAAACATGGGATGAAGCCGCCATGGTCAGAGAGGACAACGACGGTGTCGGGGAAGGAAACGTGATGAAGACGCCGCATGTAATTGGTAGTGAGTGGAGAAGCCGAAGCGTTATAGGAGTGAATAAGACAGGATGGGTGACAAGGGGATAGCGATCTAGGGATGTGTTCGTGAAGGATAAAAAACAGCAGGGGAATATGCAAAGGAAAGAATAGGATATAACCTTACGGAGCATTTCTCTGTTGAGAAATTGTTTACTATTATTACCACAGCCTTTTATAGCGTTATCACACAGAAATTCATCGACATTTCGCTGGAAATGTCTCCTGCTTCCGCTCTTTTACGTTTGTGATATGATGAGGTGAGGTGAGGAGATGTGATATGTTGCGTAAAGTACTGTAGATGCAGGTACAGGGAAATCTCGTAATGCTAACCAATTTGGGTTAGTGCGGGGTAGACCTAGCAAGCACCATATCAAAATGGCAGTTATAAGTGCAAGCTTTCAAAATTTCTATATGAGATTCATCCATATCATCGACGCACATATACCAATCCTCTCCATACCGCAGATGCCTCCAACTGTCGCAGATCTCATATTTACCGACCAAGCAAACCATAATTTCTCCAAAACGCTTGGAGATATAAAGCGAAGGACGTTATCCATCCATAATCGGCTCAGGTCTATTCTCGAAGACGCACGATTCGCACAATGCGTCGCGGAAGCTTACGGTAGACCGCTTATAGCAAATGAAAGATGTGGTAGTTGGTATATAGACCCGGAGAAGAAATGCGGAAGCGCGTATTTCAAAAGCACAGATGGTCATACTGGGGTTTGGAAGTTCAGTTCAAGAAGATTAAATCTGCACTTGCTGGAGATTATTGGGAAGAATGATGGCTGTATAATTGTGGATTCTACACGCCGTGGGAAACGTAAGTATTCATTGATGAATACTGCTTGTTGGTTTACGGTGTGCTGACTGCTGAAAAGGTATGCCCGATGCCTTAAGCAAAACGATACCTATCTGGTGCTGCGTCCTCAATCGCGTGTTGTTTCCTAGCATCGAGGAAGCGCATAATCTTTATACCCCGCCACAAGTTGTTTCCCACTCCGAACATGCCCAAATTGCGAATTTGATACCCGGCTTTGTGGAAGCATTTCGAGCCCTGAATATATCAGAAGAGCCTTTTCGGGATCATATATCGAAACCCCTACGACCGATATGGGTGACACCAGAATCGCACATCGATACTACTGACAACGTTTTTGTTGATTTCCATCCAATAATATGCTGTACGGTTTCCCGGCGGGTTGCGGGTGGGGAAGCTAGCGAGGGAGGCTATATACAGGGAGCTGGGGATGATACTGAAAATTGGGCATATGGACTCACCCCAAATATCTTTTGGAATAACCAGCGCATCTTACTAGAGAACCAGGAGGAGGAATTGCCCGACCTCATTGAAGGGTTGGTTCACCACTCTAATTCATCTAGCGTATTTGGTCATGGGCTTCGTCTAGTGAAACCAACGACTTGCCTATTTATTTCTGATACATCCGCAATTTCTTCAGCAGATTTTAGTAGTGCTACATGTCTTATCGCTATTATTTCTGCAGTTACGCCCAGAGATACGTGGCATACCTCTAGTCGAAGAATGGATGTCGGTCTCGGATCCAAAAAAGTGGGAAGTAAAAATCTTCGGGTAGCTCTCAAAGACATAACAGAATTTGTAGCCAAAGTCCTGGACTCCCCAGCTTCAAACACAGACTCCGAAAACAGGCAGATTGTTATTGCTTGTGAGTCGGGGCAAGATTTGGCAGTCGGCGTTGGGCTTGCCCTACTTTGCATTTGCTTCCACGAAGACGGACGCCTGAAAGTGGATTTTGCGAAACTCCCTACTGTAGTCAACAAGGACTACATTCGCCAAAGATTGAGCTGGATTTCGACATCAATGCCCGATGCAAATCCAAGTAGAGCTACACTCCAGAGTGTCAATAGTTTCTTGATGCCATATTGATGTGCATCTGGAATCGGTTCCAGCCATTTGTTGAAATGGCATTATTGAGTATAAAGCGATGAAGATTAGGATTATGAATGTGCTCGAGCACCATATATGAAAACTGTCTCCAAATACTGCAGCCGCAACGCCTTCAAAACATATACCCATGAAAGCTAATACAAACGCCTAACTCCAACAGCTACTAACTTCTTCGCTATCTCGAGTTGCATATATGACACACGCTTCCCCAAACTAGCCCACTGCACAGGTCTATACCTCTTTCGTTTCGCAAACAGAATAACGCTGCCATATTGTCCATTCCTAGTATTCCATTCCGAATCATGGACTGGGCGTGAGACGCCTGTCCGATCAACACCGAATCTCCTGGCCTTGTGTTATTTTAAGGTCAATAATCATCTTCCTTGATTTTCATGGAAATCCTTAATCTTTTATAATGGGAACAGGTCAATTCAGAGTAACCAGTCCGTTTCCCCTTTCCAATTTGTAAGCTAAAAGAGGGGCCTTCATTGTTGACAAGGACATAATCTGTCAATTGGACATATAACTGATCATATGCCGATTCATCGAACATAATGGCAAGCTTGCGCCTATTCCATAGAGTTACTTGCAGGTTTCCCATCCACACTGTTTGGCAAAGTCAGATCTGATGAACGGGCTCGTTTTCTCCAGGAGTCGGGGATTACTTACACTGTAAACAAGTATGTGGCTCGAGCCAGCGCATGCGCAATAAGGAATTGTAAGGAATCAAGGGAAACTTGTTCGCACTTCTCTTATATTCCATGTCCTCCAAGACAAGCCCTTGTTCTGCCGATCCATCAACTCGAATAGTCCACCTTGAATCAGGATTTTGGAAGGACTTCTGGAGTTTATATTTATCCCGAAGTGTAAATAGCCTGTCTTGCATTTGCTGCCAATAGATTTTCGATGATGTGCCATTGGTAATCCACACACCTTGATCTATCATAATTGTCAGATCTTTCACTCGACACCAAATGATTTATAGGAGACTCACAAAAACATCTCTCAGAGGCTTGATGCCAACCGTCCTCGGGTTTTCCTGACCAGCGATATTCAAACACAAGATTCTGCTTCCTTTCTGCGTGTATCCACTCTGTGTGAAACTGGACTTCTGGCAGGTATTTCCATTGGCCATCTATCTTACAGTAAGCTTTTGTTCTTTTTGAGATGTGGCAAGGAGCAACGTAATGTTCGTTCGTCTTACCAGGGTTTGTGCTGAGCGTTCGTATCATCAACTTTTTTCCTTCATCTATGCCCAATTCATAAAGTCCCGAGGGACAATCCACTATTTTCATGCGGAAAGCTTCCTCCAGGATGGCTTTCATAGTTGCGTATTTTATACGCAAAGAAGTTTTGTTGTCTACGCTGCATACATATTCTCCGAAGTTCAGATCGTCTGTTTTCGAGGTCAGTTTTGAGGGCTGCAAATATGGTTGTGCGGCTTCAACTTACATATCTCTTTCCTGCCGCGTGTATGCATTCTAAACATAATTGGTGAAGTTGCTGTACCTCTCATAATTGAAACGTGTGCTTGATCTGGAAAGTTTTGCCGCAGAATTTCACCTCGTACGGAATCCCATCGGCAACGCGTCGACATGGCGTCGTTGCTGACATACACAGTGATTGGTGACGCCCCAGATCTGGAATTTTCTACCACATCTATAGTTCTGGTCAGCTTCGATTCTGCTTCGGTATCAATGTGGAACTGCTGTCATGTAACTTACATTCCATTCTATTGCCTGGCCAATGTAAGTTGTCTGATGGCTCGAGACTTGTCTTTGCTATTATTACGTTTTGCCGAGTTGTAGGATGGACAACTATTAGCCTCAACGAACAAATGAACTGAAATACTGGAGATGTTCGCCCATTTGGCATTATAGACCAGAACTGCCAATAGATTTCAGCTCTCGCCTGGCGCCCTTGAGATCTAGCGCGACTTAGCTGCCGTTCGATTTCAGCGTGCCATTTGGCCGGTGCATTCTTTTCCATCGGATACAACTTGCTGGCATGCATTTGTTTATAAACCGCAAGCCATTGATGTGCTTCGGGACCGATATTCTCCAATATAAACGTATGCCTCCTGACACCATCTGCCACTTTCAACTCATCTAAAAGAATATTCGTTAGTTTCGTCTACCATTTTGATAGGAACAAACAAACAAGTTTGCAACTCCCCGGGGCGATGCAACCCATCGTCAGGACATCCTTTACTCGCATAATCTAGATAGTATATGGTTAGAAAACACTTCGAACTTCGAACTGCACGAGTACCTACCACGTTTCTTTGCAAAAAGATTTCTAGGCTTCTTAAACCCCTTCATCGACCGGAATCTCGGCTGTTTCGACGTCGAGCCTAAGAAGGAAAAGGTTAGTCATTGTCTGACATATGCGCCCTAATAGTATTTTCAACTCATTGAGCGACTACCAGCTTGGTTGTACTTGCCCATCTAGTGAATCTTTTCATACCTCTTGCAATCCTCTTTGTACCATTGTCACTTGAATTAAGACTGGGTGTGTATGGACGGCCGTGGTCTGGTCGGGGCGAGAATAGACGAGGTGATGGTGAACTTCGCATCGGCTGGGGCGAGCGGGAAGGATAAACCGGTGGATTTGGCGCTCGTCGAGGATTCAATAAGGACGTTCGGCCGTTGGCATCAGTTCGCGGGGGGTTATTTCGTCTTTGTTCGGCTGCTTGGGTTGCTTCAAATGGTCCAGGTAAGACCCGGGGCTGAACCTCCCTAGTAATGCCATGGCTTGCATCTTGAGTTCGTGGTGGGCCAAGTGAAGGAGTGTGGCGGGGTCTGGGGGGTCGTGTATCGGCATCTGAATTGAAGTTGAAGAAATTGAATGGTGTCATACTACGACGCCTGTCTGGCGTGGGGGCTCGTCTGTTGCCATTTTCAGGAGATGGGGTTGAAGGACTGCGACTGTGTTTTCCATGCCCGTTACTGGAGGCTGATGAGCTTCGTCTATGGGATGATTTCGTGTCAAGGGAAATGTAGAGACTTTCTCCACGAGTAGGAATCAAAACGACATTTTTATCGGATGATGGCGAGCGAGAGTAGCGCTTCCTATGAGCCATTGTGTATTCGCCCTCGCCCTTGTTTTCTTCAAGACCTAGCTTGGACACCTTGGCTTTTAAGACAGACCACTTGACGTCGCAGCCTAGTTCGTTTTTGATTCTGAGATGGCCGAAAATGTCGTGACCGTCCTTACCACCGAAAATAGGATCTGCATGCCAAGGGATTAGTAAACTCAAGATACACAACGAATGATTCGACTGGAAATAACCGTACAGATTTTAACATGGTTGGACCTATGAATGTCATCTCTTGGCTGTCCATGTTGATGGCCCACTTCCCCTAAATTCCTGACGGGAATTAAATGTCCACCCCATTCCACATGCTGTTTTCCTGTATCTATGTCTATGCATTCGAGATAAATATTATTTCTAGCTTGTTTCAATACGAATCGAGTGCTAGCTGCACTGAAGTTTTGGTGCTTATCACCATAAGTCGTCAAAGGCACTTCAAGTAAATTTGCCATTTCATGGTAGTACATATCGAGGCCAGTTTCATTATTAACCGAAATTCCAAAATCTGTTCAAGGCATGTTAGTACTAGTATCATCGCCAAATTAGGGGGGGGGGTTCGTTGACTTGATACATACACATTAGAAAGTCTATATAGGTCGGATGCAAAGAGCTGCTGGATTTATGTATATGATTTGTAGGTAGATGTTGTCCACTGTGGGCAATGTTCCGAGAAGCGGGTCTTTTCGCTGGCGACGAATTGTTTAGAGTTTGTTCTGGCTTCTCCGGTGTGCTTGGCGGCTGTGGCAATGGGGTCCTGGGTGGAGGGGCGCTCTTGCTTGAAAGCAGCCACCATTGAAAGGGAGGCATTTTGGGGCGACCAGGATCGGGAGAGATGTAGAGCCTTTTGTCACGGGGATCAATACCTTTCAAAACACGAAACGTGTAGTGCTTAAGGTCGGGCTTTTCGCGATGCAGTAGTTCAAAGAATGTTTTAGGTATTGCATGAAAGGTGTCGCTCACAATACTTCGCTCTACATTCTCTTCGGATTTATTCTGGATCCTGTAAACTAAATGCTACATTAGAGGAGTATTCAAGCACCTTGGAAGGACTGGGGATTATGCTTACTATGCAACTTGTGTTGCACTTCGATAATCTCTCCTGGACCGAAGGGCCTGTTTTTAGAGGTCCTGTTTTCAGACGGCATTGTAACAAGATATTGGGGCAATTCGAATTTTTCTCCGCATGAATCTAAAATACAATGCGCACACCAAAGACCTCTTATGGTTGTGCTTAAGACCCCATCCAACATTCCGAACCAACAGCCAGCCTGTTGAAATTTCCAACTGCGACCGTATTCACAACCGACTCCTACCATTTGCACTGGATATACCACTGCCACTGCCCAATCTGCAGCATATCTCTACCTACCGCAGAATCTAGCGGTTGTAGCATATTGAAACTTCCATGAGGATGCGATTTGGGCCAACGAGAGAAACCAGCCACGTTTTTGACATCCAAACAGTCTCTTCAGTATGGATTCTCGGAGCCCCCGTGGTGGCAGAGGTGGCACAGTTTATATTTGGAAGGACGCTCCTTAATGTGGCTGTGTTCAATGTTGGTGAGTAAATGGATACTGAGATCGCAGTTCTCAGCATTTGTAGTGAGAATACACAAACACTTGCCGCCATGAGTTTAAGAATTATAATGAAACACTTCAATCATGATAATTCATACAACTAGATCAATTTGATTCAATTAAATCGGAAGTACTCATAATTGTGACTCGGTTCAATTATCGCGAAAATTGTTGGTAGAGAAGTAATGGTGCTTCCTGCATCCCGAAGACCCAGAGTTTGGATGTTGGAAAAGCGGCATTCGCTCCATAGCCCCGCATCCTCCTCCCCCATAATTGTCGATTTCTTGTTACCTCCTACGAACTCGTTTCTCGTTTAGGAACCCAATGACTGATTTTCAATACCAGCAGTGCAGCTCAACGATACTTCTAATTCTGGTAACTGCCGGAGTGCGGTTATCACCAACCATGCACGCCAACGTTGGCTTTTGGAAGTGCACAAAGTAGCTAAGCTAGGCAATTTTTCTCACTGATAGATACGTACGCGCTGTCGGGACTACCTATGATGGATCTGATATTCTCAAAGTGGTTGTATTGGGCAGTGCTTGCGTTACGCGCGCGCTCTCAACGATAAGTCCCACCAACCTGAAATGGATTTAGAGCATGATCAATCAACATCCTGCGTAGTAAACTTGTACTTTCCAAATTTCGACATGAATGCAATTTCCCCAAATGTTCAGTAGAGCTTGCATACAAATAATGAAACAATAGGTAGAACACAGGCATAAATTTGCAGGTAAAGCTGGTTTATTTACTGGTTAGGAACGGTGCGGTACAGTACTATACTGCATTGTACTGCACTGTGACTTGCTCATAAGGATTGTCGAGGTGGAGAATATTGAGAAATTCAAGTCATGAGCGACAGGTAGCAGAGCTCACTGTATTCGTGAGTTGGGCCAACAAATCTTCGAGCCCACAAATAACATAAACCATCATAAGGGATTCATTTGCATGGAAGAACTAATGAAGCAGAGAGAGTGAAAGAGCATCTCGGTTGAGTTATGGTGTCACATGAAAATCCGGATCCAAAAATCAACTCCTAAAGATGAAAAACTCCAAAACTGGAAACACTTTGATCGTTCAATTTGACCCCCCGAGTATCTACGTTACTGTGGCTTCTCCTTCCTCATCTTAAGCTAGCCCTTTCTAAGTTTTCTTTGCTTTCCCACTCTTTTCCACCTCACCGAACAAACGTGCAAAAAAAAAAACAAGGAGAAGGTTTGGCAGGAGGCGCATTCATCTTCTTCCAGAGATTTTCCAGTCGCTCACGGAGCTTCGCATCGATGTATGACGACGATAATGCGTAGAAATATGATGGCAGCACTACTGGCATTGTGGTTATTGTTGCAATCGCCATGAAGAAGTGTTCGTTGGCTTTTGTGTCTAAGCCAGTATTCCAAAACACAAGGATCTCGATGTCCTCGCCCCCTTCGCCTCTATGGAACTCGAGGATCTTTTTAAAATGCCACAAACCTTTTCGAGGCCAGTCTAGGTGACTTTCATACTCCTTCATGAATCTGGTGTATATAGTCTCGTATGGAATATAGTATCCTACATGGCTTTTGACTTGCAGTTTATACGAAGTTTTATCAAAATTAAAGAGATCTAGGATTTTTGTTAGTGAAACTCAAGTATGAAAGGAATTTGGTTGCTGACAACGGAGGCTCTCCTCTGCACTGTGTCTTCCGTGAAATATGCTATCTCGAGGACAATCGTATTTTCTCCGTTTGGGGACAATGTGTCCAGAACGCTCAGAGCTGTCAGAATTGACGGAACGACCTCTAGGCTTTTGAGGATGGACTGTACACACCATATTCATTAGCTTTCATAAACTAAAAACTTTTGCATACTACTTCTAAAGGGTAAGGACATACATACCATCAGGTTTCTTAGAGGTACCACCATCCTTTGTTCCATTGCTGCTGCTGCTGCTGTTGTTCTTAATCCCCATAGTGATATTTTCGGATGCTTTGATGTAAAGAGGAAGAAGAGAAAGACGCAGCAGAATCAGAGCTTTTAAACCCAAAATGCCATGGTTGTTGGTGGTCAGTTGGATATAAAGCCCAGTAAGCGGTCTAGATTGAAGGCCTTTATCGTTGCTGAATTTTCATGAATGGAAAATTTCCAGGCCATAGGCCATAAGCAGAATGGCAGGTGGAATAAATTGGTCTCGATTGCAAGGACCTTGTTTTTGGGGGGAGGGGGTTGCACAACCAACAAACTCAATATCGAGACTTTCTGACTCTTCCGGGAACACATCATTGAAAACTGAGAAGACGGAAGTAGGATGGGGTAAGTTAAATTTGTTGTGCTGTCACTGCTTATGAGATTGTCGTCCCTACCTTTCCTTCCACCCTCGCCCCACCAGTCCCGGACTTGTTAATATCGAATTTTCACGTTAATAATACCTAAAAGCACTTTTCAAGAAGACGGAAAACATATGACCGGAAGATCTTAAGTTATGTCACTCACGGCATTGTAGAATCTCACGTTATTTAATCGGATTTCAGTGAGTGTTTTACGTATAGTAGTTACGGAAAAGCCTGAATTTATTAAGAGAGTTATTATATAGGTTACTGTAGTAAGTTTAGTAACTATTGGAGTAATACGAGGTATTTCAATGTAAGTAAGAAATTGTAAGAGCTAATAAGAAAATCATGTAGGTTGCTTATTGAAAAGAATGCAAAAGGACGTACGTGGTGGAGGCAGAAGCCATCCGCTTGGCCATAAGTTCTACTGCATAAAACACGCATTTAATCGATGAAAAAGGTAGTTCGTTTGCCTGACTTCTGCATATTGCTACCAAAAACAGATCATCAAGCCTCGTATTCAGATCCACAAGCAGAAAATGCATCTGAAATCCCTAGAACTCCCCGCATTATACATCTAAATAAGAAGGAAATTATTTTCGGGGCGGAAAAGTTTGAGATCGAACCTTAACCCTACTTAGTGGATTTCGGTAGACTTAGTGCTTGAAAATTCATACTATTCAATAATTTCCACAATTTTGAGAGGAACTCCGAGATTCACAAAGGGATATAGTATTGTGCTACCCGGGTAAAAAGAAACAAAAAAGAGGAGTGTTAAGTTCCGTTGCGTACCTGGATATGATATGCAATGGCTACTACATTAACAAGACGAGCCCCTTTTTCCGAGATCTTAGCTTGCATTTTGACCCAACTCATCCTGCTGTTAAGAAAATTGCTTCAATGATCCCCTGCATCTATCTAGCTGCTATAACTTCATAGCGCATTTTAGGTCCTCTTCCACGGCGGCTTATATCCGCTTTCAGTCAAAGCTTATCACTATGTCGATGCGAAGAATCTCTAAAAGGTCTAAGTAGACTCTTGGGACTTGAAGTGCACTTAAAGTAAATTCGAAAATCATCTCATTAACTGATGGGATGGGGGGCACGGAATCCTGCATCCTTGTTGTGGCATGCATACTGCATACACCATGGGTAGGGTAGTTCAAGCCGCATTTGATTTGTTTTCCTGAAGGTTGACACCCTAGGAGAAAAAATTAATATATAGTTGGATTCCTTGTTTCTTGTTTACAACCGGTGAAATTTTTGGTCAGGCTGTTCTTATACGAAGTCCATCGTTCCACTTCGAAATATTGTTTGTTTCCATCCTTCACATTCGCTTTATCGTGCAGTCTTTCGTTTACCGGTAATTGTTTATACTAGTCTCAAAAAGTTACCTTTTGAGGATATAAATTGAGCGCATTCGCTGTTTTATACATATCCTACTTTCTTTGTATCATCTTAAACACTCGTTTTACAAATAACCATATCTCTCTCGTTCAACTAAAGATATCGTTACCATGAAGTCTATTACACTTCTCGCCGCAGCATTGGCGACGTTGTCAAGCGCACATTCCTCTGGAGAGTCTAGTGGACCGAAGTTGATGGGGGGCAGACAGTTTCTATCAGATCTCAAGGCTCGCCATGCGTTACCCGCTGCTCTAATTGATAATGCGGTCCACGTGGAGAAGAGGGCACCTGAAGAGCTGGGCCCAAGGGCCAACCCGGACACGTGTGGCCCAGGTATTGGAAGTTGTGTTAACGCTTGTTGTTCACCTGCGGGGTAAGTCAAGTAGTCAGATATCACCCCAATAGTAGTTGACCTAACGAATGTAGATACTGCGGCACTACGGAAGAGTACTGTGCAGCCCCTGATTGTCAATTCCAATACGGCCCTCTGTGTGATGCAAACATTCCACCAGCTGGTGCTTCCACAGCAGGAATTGCGCGCCCACAACTCGGAAGTATCCCTTATGGCGGAACCGGCATCTATGATTGTATTCTTCCTGGAGAAATTGCGTTCACCTTTGATGATGGACCTTACAACTACACCAATGACCTCCTCGACAAACTCGCAGCTTATAATGCCAGCGCTACCTTCATGGTCACAGGCAATAACCTTGGAAAGGGACCTATCGATTCCACTCCGGAATGGTCAACCGTTATTAAGCGTATGATTGCAGAAGGCCATCAAGTTGCATCGCACACTTGGTCTCACCAAAACCTGACATCCCTCGACTTGGATACTTTCCACAATCAGATGTATTACAATGAGATGGCTTTCAATAACATTATGGGACAATTCCCAACATATATGAGGTAAATTTGAATCCCTTCATTGTAGATGTATATACCAGACGTGATTCGTCTCGAGTGTGAATAAGGCGGGTTTCCATGATTCAACTACTGACCACTCCACAGACCTCCATATTCCGAGTGCAACGACACTTGCGGTGACATTCTTGCGACCCTCGGCTACCATGTAACCTATTTTGATTTGGATACCGAGGGTTACTTGAATGATAGCCCAGAACTGATCCAAAACTCGAAGAACATCTGGGACGAAACCATTACTGGAACAAATCCTGCTACTGATGACTTCTTGTTAATTGAGCATGATATCCATTATCAAACTGTTTACAACTGTGAGTAGCATATCCATCTGCCTTGATCTACTTCAATAACACGCCTATATACTTTCAATTTTCGTTAAACTACTTCGATGCTGACCTCCCAATCTTACAGTAACGGATTACATTCTCGCATCTATGTATTCTCTCGGATATAAATCAGTCACTGTCGGACAATGCCTTGGCGACCCCGCCGAAAACTGGTATAGATCTGGCAGCGGCGGAACCTCTACCGCCACATCTACCTCGTCCGCACCAACCTCAACTAGCACTGCTGTCATCTCTACTGATGGAAGTTGCTCCAGTTCAATCACCTGTATTGGCTCTACATTCGGTAACTGTTGTTCGCAATACGGATGTAAGAATCTCTCCTAGCTGACCTTGTAAACAGTGTGATCAATAACTAATGCCATGAAATAGATTGTGGATCGACAGATGCTTATTGTGGTGAAGGATGTAATCCAGTGGGAGGAACGTGCACATCCACAGTAAGAATATTCTTTCCTTTTGATTTTGATTTTGATTTTATACCTCCCGATCTCTAACCTCGCTTGCTTCTCTCTTCATCTGCAATCTCTTGGTTCACAGTCAAGAAAAGTTCCTTCATTCTCCTACTAATACTTTTCATACAAGACAACCACTGATTCCCAGACTTCCTAGTCCACTACTACAACATCTTCTGCGGCTCCAACCTCTACCCTAACAGTCAGCGTTGATGGGTCATGTAGTGGCACGACTAAAGAAACTTGTCAGGGTAGCACCTTTGGAAACTGCTGCTCTCAATATGGATGTAAGAACCCCTCAATATGCGAAACCCATATTATTCAATCGCTAACATGAATAAGATTGTGGAAGCACTACAGCTTACTGTGGTACTGGCTGTCAGTCGGGCTTTGGTACATGCACTTAGCGCATCTAGGCGAGTATAAGAGACATAGCCGAGTAATGATTGGGATAGGAAAAGTAACTTTCGATTTCGATATATAAAAAGTTTTAAGTAGTAATGTTTGAATGATAATAAGATGGGGTGATGGTATCAAAAATTCCTCATGGTTGTATAGTTGAAGTGACGATCGAGACCTTGACGTTTGATATTGCTTGAATAAACAAAAACTTGCAAGGGTTTATAAGGTAATTATTTCAGATGTGAAATCCTAGATAAATGGAGGAGGGGTCCTCTACTTCTTTTTCCATTTTGTAATATCTCCATCTATTGTCACCTCCTATTTCTTGGTCTGACACACAATTGATATTTGGTTTCTATGACAGTCCATTCACAGATTTCACTTCCAATTCTACTTATCCGATCCCCATGAAACGGGAAGCAATGTATCATCTAGCTAGTTCGGATTCAATTGTTGTTGTCAATTTCTAAAGTAGCATTTCGAAGTTAAGCTTAGCCATCCAGCTTGTGTGTGATAAGAAGATGGCTGATCTAGATGGCTTGACAAGTCGACTTCAGAATTTCGGGTGCAGAGTGACACCAAAGAATTGGTACTACCAATGTCTGCCAATGTGAGACAGATGAAATGACAGAAGAAAAGGAGAGAAATGTGGCATTGTTTTTAGCATACGATTCGTATTTTTTGAAATCCTTCTGAGAGTAGGGGGTTCCTTTAATGATAGTCAGAGTTGAGGGTATTGATCCTATCCGTAACCGTACCATTTTCTATCACTACAAGTGGGGTCGGGCCTAAGCACTTAAAGCCTACACCTATAATCATATCACTATGACCAAAAATATAAATCACTCTATGACTGTCCAAACTTGTGTCAAATAATTAAAAAGTTAATAGTAATCGCTTGAAATCTGACAGAACACCGCAGACTTTTTCCTAAGTATTGCCTCGTCAGCCGTGCATGCAGATCCGTGGTCTCAGCATTTATACATCGTATCGCGGCACGCCACACGAGCACCCAATTTTCTTCATTTGCTCAGCGCAACCATGAACTATTCTTCTCAACTCCACCTTCACCGCAAGTTCACAGGAAAGGAATCATGGAATCGGGAGGAGAAAAACGCGGCCTCGATCTTGAAAAGGAGTTGACTTGTTCCGTAAGTAATATCAACGCTCCAGGATGATAAAAGTTCTACCCCGCAATTTGTTCCAGCCTTGGTTAAGCAGAAGAGCGTGTAAAACTGAAAGCTCGTGGCAGATAGCTAATAATGATGTCAGATCTGCACAGAAGTTTTATATCAACCGCTAACATTACTGGATTGTTTACACACGTTCTGTGGCTCTTGTCTAAAAGAATGGTTTTCGTGGCAACTCACCGCCGCCAAAAGTTCCCAAACCCCCATACCACCCGGCGGGACGCCCTACACATGCCCATCATGTCGCGCGCAAGTCCGAGATACGAAGCACAGTTCTACGATCGCAACATTGTTGGAGATGTTCCTGGCGCAGAGTCCGGAAAAGGCGAGATCAAGTGAAGAGACAGATGAAGTGAGCGCAAAATATAAGGTTGGAGATGAGGTACTTCCGAAGGTAGAGCAGAGGCAGAAGAACTCAAGGGAGAGGAGATTGGAGGACGAGGATAGGAGATTGATCGAAGAGGTGCGTGATATGAGTTTGAGAGAGGTGGGAGTCGAGAGTTCAGAGGCGAGACGGGAGAGAAGGAGAAGGGAGCGAGATGGCGAGAGGCCGCATAGCTCGAGACATCGTACAAGTAGGGACAATAGCAGAGAGAATAGAAATGTGGAAGATTCCGAGCGAAGACGGCGTAGGGAAGAGAATCACGAGCGGAGACGACCTCGGAATGCCTCTGATTTGAGACCAGAGCCCCGCGATGAACATCGGAATAGAAGCCACAGCAATGCCGAAGCAACCAGAAGATACGAAGAGACTAGTAGGTCGGCGGCACGTCAAATCGAACATCAATCTTCTTTACGATCACTCATAAGCTCCTCCGACATCGATTCCAGTGAAATGGAAGAAGAGATTCTACGGCAGATTAGGGAAGAGGGTTTGCTAGATGGAATTGATCTCGAAAACATTGATGTCAGTCAGGAAGACCAGATCAGCGAAAGGATAGCAGAAGCTTTCAGAAGACGGCAACAAGCACAATCACGACATGAGCCGGCTGCTAGGGACAGCCCAAACGAGAGGCGAAGGCGCTCACCACGAGTATCACCTACCGATTCTGGAAGAGAAACGTCTGGAGACGATGCTGCGAGAACTACAAGAAGGCGGAGAACTCACTCAGCCTCTCCAAGATCAGGTAGTCAAACTACCGAACCAAGTCGACCTCCACCATCTATGAGCGCAGCGCATGCATCTCATCTAGAGATACACTCAAGTGATGGGGAAGGGCGGCAAAGGAGAGGATCTTCAAGTGCTGCTCGAAGTTCAACAGCACCTATCCCAGTGGCTGCGCCCGAGGCAAGACCTGCGGCTCGGTCGCAGACAGACCTGAGTGTCAACACGCAATCATCACAAATGCAAACTTCCAGGGCACATATAAGAAGAAGCACTGAGTCGAACGTCCAACGTACGAGTGATTTTCCAGTAGCTCGAGAACAACAGTCATCTCGAAGCTCCACTCCCAGAGCTTCTACTAATACCCTCATTGAAACAAGCACAAACTCGATACCGAGAACATCGAGCAACGATTCTAATAATGATTCTCCTTCGGATAACATGGCTGGACCGTCAAGTACGCGTGCAGCACCTCCTGACGATATATACATCCCTTCTCCAATCCATGGATCAATTCCTTATATGGACGAGTCACTTGTTCCGGCACCTCTTACACCACATACCCCAACACACCACTTTTCGCTTTTAGACAAATCATTCGCCTTATCAAGTGGCAGCAGGCCGAGTTCTTCACATTCCGTAGGTTCTAGACCCCGAACACAACTTTTCCCTGAACCTTCGATATCATGTAGAAGATGTTCAAACCCCCACATCGAGTATGAACTTCATTATAATTGTGCTTTCTGTTTACGCGGGAATTATAATATATGCCTCTCGTGCTATCGTTCGGGCGCGGGCTGTCTACATTGGTTTGGTTTTGGGTACTCGGCATGGGCCAATTGGGACCTTCAAACGCAGTCTGGAACGATACCACAAAGTGCAAATAAGCCACATATGCTTACAGCAAACCGCTATATAGCACCAAAATCTTCAGCTGGAGGGGCCGATGGACGCAAGACTCTTACTACAGATGATCCTCAAAAGCGTCTCCAGAGCGGTGCGTTCTGCGCAAACTGTTTTGCTTGGGCAAACGAGTGTTACTGGCGTTGTGACATTTGCAACCAGGGCGATTGGGGTTTCTGTAATCCTTGCGTGAACCAAGGAAGATCATGCACACACTCTCTTCTTCCCCTCACTTATAAACCCTCAGAGTCATATACACCTCCGTTATCTCCGATGCGCGACCAACAACTTCCATCCTCGGCCACCATTCTTAAAGGCCCGGGTGTCATCGACGTAGGCAATTTCAAACCCCTCACATTTTCCACAAACTGCAACATCTGCCACTACCCCATCCAGCCCTCTTCGACCCGCTACCACTGCTATTCATGTACTAGCGCGGTTCCTAACCCACAGCCGGGTAATTATGACATATGCACGACCTGCTACCCGAAACTCGTTACGTCTCGCCGCATCAGCCCCGAAAACGGACACAACGGCTGGCGTCGCTGTCTTCAAGGCCATCGAATGGTGATCGTTGGATTCGAAGACGATCGCGGAGGACAACGTCGTGTCATCGTTCATGACCTCGTCGGTGGTAACAGTCTTATGATCGAACCAATGATGTACCCTTCACCCGATCCTCATTCTACACTCGAATTACAAAAATGGACTTGGGGAGGATCACATCCCGATGATACCTACATGAGGTTGGTCACAACGGATCCTTCAAAGACAGCACCCACGAGCATATCTGGGATGGACATTGAGAGAGGATTTCCGCCGGGTGGAGGGATGGGGATGGTGTGTTTGGCAAATTGGAGTTGGTGGCCAAGTGAAGAAGCAACCGATGAATTGCTGTTTCCGAAAGGAGCAGAGGTGAGAGAAGGGAGGGATGTTAACGGTGATTGGTTTTGGGGTTGCTACATGGGAAAGAAGGGATTGTTTCCAGCACCTTATGTGAGAGTGCTAGCGGAAGAGGGGAGTGGGAATACTTAGAAGAACGGGGCGCGTGGGGAAGGGGCTTATAAGTGAATGGTGTGTCTTTTTACTCTGGTGTGGATTTTCTAACGAGAATGATCTGTAACGATATGTTGATGATCTTATGAGATATGCTAATGACCAAATGTTTACGAACGATTATTTGAATCTTTCGGGTTCTTTCGTTGAGGAAATCAATGGACCGCGCGCCATCTTGGCAAGTTTGTTTTAACCATCTTGCAAAACAGTGGGCCAAATCAGTGGTGCAGATGGATATACATGACATTATTTACCTAGAAAAAGTATATCTACAGGTAGCACGCCCTTTTCCAACGATACAATTTGCGAGCCAAGATAAATTGCCAATACCAGCTCGTTTTCAACCCAAAAAACAATCACTCCTAAAAACGCCGCATTTCTCATGACTCACTCATTAATCACGAGCGCACGCATCTCGCCATGCACATACCGTACAGCTGGCCAATCATATTGTGATGTGATATGATGTGATGCAACCAACAGATCACGAACCCAATCCAAGCTTTCCTTGAAAAAGAATCTCGAGGTTAGATTAGGTTAGATTCTTCGTTCTCGTTCTCTCGTTTTCCCTTTCCCTTTCATACCCATCCACCATCTCCAGCCTCCTCCTCTCTCTCGAGGAATATTCCTCCTCTCTTGATCCTTTATCATCTTACCATTAGCATCACCATCACAACATCCCTTCTTCTCCTCCTCCCCAACCTCAAATTTCACCTCCTCAAACCCTAACTCCTCAAATTCCAAATCCACATTTATATCCACTTCCGAATCCGCTTCAGCTTGAGCATCGGCTTCCACACAATCCCTACAAACCCACCCCACATAAACCGTACGTCCTCTCTTCTTCGTACATTGTGCCCAGTATTTCCAGCGGTCTGTATCGCTTGTGAAACGTGCTGAGAGGGAGGGGGAGCAGAGTTGGAGTGTGCTTGTTGGGGTTGGGGATGGGTTTGTGGGGGAGTGAGGGAGGGTGTGTGGGAGGGTG